>PNEQ01035162.1:37080-51476 GCA_003012365.1 Medauroidea extradentata | reverse complement strand
ACCTTGCTGCGCACACTCCACTCTACAGCGTGTCAGCAGGTGGTGTGCGGCGGGGTTGCCTAAGCTGAGTTTTCATTGCGCTCCCCTACGAAGACGGTACATTTCCGCCTACGGGTTTATAGTTAAAAAGTGCTTGTTTTGGCTCGTACTACCTGCCCTCAAGCGTTGTATCATGAATTAATATACACCCTGTATTTGTATATCTAAGAGCACACACTACAAAATATGTCCCTATAGTTTCAAAAATTCAACACATTTATTTAAAACATAAATTTCGGACCCCTCGAAATTGCCAAAAATGGTATTTCCAGACTGCCATATCTGTTAAAATGACAACTGGATTCAAAAAATACAACTATAGAAAAGCATTAGACTTTGAACTATGTTAGCCATAAATAAAACAATGTGGTCACCGCTTAAAGTCCCATAGGAAAAAGGATAATAGTAAAGCACTGTACGCCAGCTGAGTGGCTTGCACGGAGAGGCGATAATACATTACATACGTCGGTCAACGGCAACCTTACCGCTCCTGCCTCACACACTAAAAAATTGCTTATATAGGGACGCTCCTTAAGGGCGCCGTCTACTAGAATCGTGAAGAGGGGCGCAGACCTTTACCAATCCTGATTTCATTCGAAAACCATTCAACATGTTGTCACGCGGTTAGGCTACGAAAAGCGTTTAAAGATCTTAGTACAGGTCTATAACTTTGCCATTAACTGTTATCATTCATAACAAGTATTTTTTTGAGTGCGAAAGTGGCCGAATCGGTACTTTTGACGCTGATTTTTATGTAAGAGTAATAATTTTAACGATATTCTGAATAGTATAGACCTGTAGAGCGACTCTTTCCCTTTCGTCGCGTAAGATAAAATGATAGTGTTGTCGCTGAAAGTCCCATAGTAAAAACGGTTCAGCGGGAACCTTGCTGGCTAGTTCAGCGCTTGGCTCGTTGAGGCGACGCGGCATTTGATGCGCGCCTCAAGGTCGACCTTACTGCTCCGTCACTTTTGAGCCTCTCACGCGCGGGTAGACAGCGCCCTTGAGGGCATGGTCACCTCAGTTTTCAACGTCATTTTTTATTTTTATATTTGTGCAAGATATTTTTTCTTGTTTTAGACATAAAGTTTGATTAAATCTTCGTCTTAGGAAATTTTTGTACCTCTTATAGTTTTTGCGTAATGAGTCGTAAACGTCATAATTTGCACTTTACAGTTTTATGCACGCCACTAAAACCAACTGACATACCAAACCGAAAAAAACTCACAATGTATAACAATGTTGTAGACTATGATTTGACATGCAAACTAAAACAAGAAAGAAAATATTTTTGTATTCAATAAAAATGCTAAATTTGGAAATGAAAACTTAAAAATTTCAAATTTTTTAAAAAAATACAAAACAATATAATTTTTTGTCTTTATTTGTGTTAAATCATAGCCTACAACATTGTTATACTCAGTGATTTTTTTCGGTTTGGTATGTCAGTTGGTTTTAGTGGCGTGCATAAAACCGTAAAGTGCAAAACTCCCATTGCACAGTTCTTTTAAAGATCGTAAAGTGCAAATTTGACGTTTACGACTCATTACCCATAAACTATAAGAGATAAAAAAATTCTAAGAGGAAGATTTAGTCACAATTTATGTCTAAAGTAAGAAGAAAATATCTGGTACTAATATAAAAAAATAAAAGACGTTGAAAACTGAGGTGTTCCACCCTCTTAAGGCGATCGCCTGGGTGGATTTATTTTGCGCAATTGAGATGTAGACGTGCGACACTGTAGGTGCCACACAGCTCACCGTATTCTCCAGGCGAAGTTCACTTAACTATAGTGTAGTCTTCTCGCTTATATGTCGTCTTCATGAGACATTCAGTGGTGAGTGTAACTAATAATACATATAACTATGTGCTGTACACGCTGATAACTTTTTAAGAGTGCTACACCCATATTTTCATAATTAAAGTGGATTACAAAACATCCTCTTTCGCCTATTTCGGCAGCGAACCAACAAGATATAACTATTATTGGAGGACCTGGACATGGATATACACGCGTTCAGTGTTATTTGAATGCCATTCCTAAGCAAACCTCACCCAAGTACGTCGAGCAGTTTCGAATAAACTTCTACTGACGGAACTCTCATGCTGCTTGGCGACATAGACAAGCGGCCACCTTAAGATATCTCGCCTATTTGGCTGTTCAGCTGAGTTCCCGCGAGTTATAAATCCACGTTTATTCGAAACTATTACATGGCACTGTAAGTTCTACACAAAAGAAAACGTTTTAGACAATATCTGTCAAGTTGTATCAGAACATTACTCTCACTGGAAACATGTTACCGTGTCCTCCAACGTGTCTTGAAACGACGTTTTCTCGAAGCTATACAACATTCTCAACTCGATACGAAACTTATCAGAGGTTCTTCAATGTACTCTGGTACAGACTTTACACCAACAAAATTATAAGTTCTTTTCGATCCGGGCTCGATTCCCGGTGGGGTCGGTCCCTGGATTTTCTCATGCGGGAATCGTGCCGGACGATGCCGCTGGTCGGCAGGTTTTCTCGGGAATCTCCCGTTTCCCTCGCCCCTTAATCCTGGGGCTGCTCCATACATAATGCTACCCCTCACCAGCGCTAAAAAGATCTAGACGTTAAGTGCTGACCAAAATCTCTTCACTTCATATAAGTTCACGGCATATGGTCCCATTGTTCTGTAGCGGTACAACGGAACCACCTCGCCTTTTGACTAGGGGGTCGGAGTATTATTAGGCGTGCGTCAATAAAGCCTTGATCGCTCCTACAATTTTGAACCTCCAACAAACAAAACAGTTTCAAGTAGGCAGTGCAGACCTTCAGCCGATAGAAGATAATTATAAATGAAGCAACAAGCGTGATTGGCGACCGTTTAAGAATAGCATTCAAAGAAAGTTACGCGCATGTAACATATTTCAGGTTAGCAAGAATTCTTTACGCGGCCGAAAATGGCGAAATTCTGAATGTTTGCGGTCCTTTTCAGATATAAAAAGCTTTATGAAGAATCCTAAATAAAAATGTTGTTGTGTACAGTACTCCTTTCTATTTATTATTACGTTATAAAATGATAGGGCAAATACTGAAAGTCTACTAGAAGTAAGTTGTCGGCCTGAAGACAGCACATCAGTTCAGTGACTAACTAGCTAGGTTGGGGAGTGATAGTCTTGTTGAGCCATCCTCAGCGCTCCGCACTTGAACTTCAGACTGCAGATGCAGTACATCGGCACTTATCGCAGTACGTTTAAGATATCAGGAACGTTTATAATATAGGCACTATTAATACGGATTTACACCAAGCACAATATTACTCTTAAAAATGGTAAGAATAAAAACGTTTCGTAAAATATAATGTCGTTTTTTTGCTACTTTTTTATTTGTTGCCTTGATTCCGTTACAGGAATTACTTAAGGAGCCCGCCTACATAGCGCCTTAGCGGCCGTTCGACCTCATGGACGTGGAGTTTTCCCCCACAAAAGCGGAATTGGGTCAACCCCTGTTGTGGAGGAGGTTGTCTCTCGCTCTCTCTGTTGTCCTCTCGGCTCGGTCTCGCGAATCCTTCAATTTTACACAATACTGGCTGCATATTTGCGCAGGACACATTTTACAAGAACACGATTTCCTCAAAATTTTCAGTTGTTACAAGGTACAAACAGTCACGGAATCGAAAGCTAAAGGATAGATCTACTAAGGTTAAATGATTTTAAGTAAAAATAACAAAAAAAATAACGTCATTACACAAACCGGAAAAGGCACTAATTTGGAATGTTCAGACCCTATTTTCTAATTACTTAAGAAACGGATAGAACTGAAACCATTTACCCTTAGTGTGAGGTACCTTTGTGTATTTTATATGTCAAACACACAATCTCACGACTGATACTTTCTGCGAAAAAACGATTCTCCTGAACCTCTACATCACAACTTTCATAGCAGGTAGGCGGGCCCCTTAAGGACAAAAAAATCGCTATCTCGATACTCAAAAACGATCTTTGTAATTGCTAATACATAAAACGGTCATCTCGTCATATAATTTCTTGTTCTGTGATCATTAGTTTTACATATAACTGACTGTGAATAGTTTGCTTAGTTAACATGTCTAATAAACAGGTAATTAAAAAAAGTTCACTTCAGTATACGAAAATATTAATTGGCATATACAGTATTATAAAAGAATTGCTTAATATAATACAATATATAAAAGTAACTTAGGAATTATTTTTCTTAAAACAAAAATAGTTAAGGACGGCACATATATTTATATTATTTGAAATAAATTAAGTATTAAAAATCTAGAACATTTTTCCCTTATTTTCAATGTCATTTTTTGATACTTTATTTGTCAATGAATTGTAGTCAAATCCTGGATGAAGTATATTTAATTTAATATTTTTAAAATAAGGACTTAGGATCAGTTAAATTTGTAATCAACCTTAGGATTTGCAATCAGATGTTGATATGGAGGAGGAAATATGTGTATGATTATATTTTGATTAACAGTTAACGTTAGTTAAGAAATTATTAGCGATTTTTTGGAGAATTTATGTTGGGATATGACATTGGACGACTTGAGGTACACGCCCTCTGACGTCACACCGCAGGGGGAGAGCGCTGTGGGAAACAAAGCTTGTTTACAAACATGTTGATTTGTTAGTTGGTGATGTCAGATATCAAAAATTTTGTGCACTCACAGACTTGCACACAACTGTAAAAAACATAAGCTTCGTATTGTGGTTAAGATACGCAAGCTCAATGTTTACCTGAAAAAGAGTCAAATTTCAAACAAATTATCAATTTTCTTTACATACATCTCATCCTGGACATGTGAAGCCAGACGCCTGTATGAAGGTTATGTTCGGTTGCGGTATCCATGAAGGTAGGAATTGTAACCCCCCCCCCCCCAGACTGGAGCTCCGCCTCATTTCAAGTCGTCCATAAAGAGCTACTGACTTAATTATTTGAAATGTTGATATTATTTTACCTCAAAATAACTTACGTCAAGGTCAAAGGTATCTAAATCCAAAATGGCGGGTGGATCCACAGCATTCAATTGGTGGCACCTTCTCTCTTGCACATTCATGCGTACCGACATTGCATATCTGCTGCTGGGACTACCGTAAGACGAGTGTTATGTTTTAATGGCTACTTAGTGAGTAAACAGCATTTCGTCAGCACAGCAGCGAAGTTTTCAGAGATGGTGAGGGGAGATATGAGGTGAGTATGAAGTGGCGCTGGACTGAAGTGGGTGGGGAGGGGGATAGATCCGAGAAAACCTGCCGATAAACGGCATTAATTGGCTAGAAAACTAAATTATATTTCGATACATATGTTGGCAGTAAAAACTGTTTGATTGGTGGCATTCAAATGCGAGTTTCTTAAAATAGCTGTTTCATTTTAATAAAGGTTAATAAACGTCTGAACCATAGAATATATGTACACTTCCGTCCTCTGCAGGTCAAGAAAAAAATTATCACACACCAAAAGGTTACCTGTATTTCCGCTAGGTAATAGTGCGTTAAGAACATACCAAAGTTTTCGCCGAGTTATAAAGGTCTTCGTACCACTTTTTTTATTCAAACCTTTCGCTTCATATCTTAACAGTGGCATCAGTGTTTGTCAAATCTGTTGTTGACGTATTGGCTTAGTAAGCACCTACAAGGAAACATCCAAGGCTGTACTTAACGGACCTCAGGTGAGAGATTGAAACTCGTGCACATGCTCCGACAGTTCTTTGATATCTTCTTACAATGCACTGAATACCGTTCTCGATAAAACGACAAATTCGTGTGATAAAAAAAGTTCCGAGCCAAGCTCCGATGTTAGTAATTAATTACGTGATTGTGAATCCATCGCCACTGCCTTCAGGGCAAGAATGAATCCAGGAGATGGTACTCAGGAGGTATCTTAACTTATTAGGAAACATTTAGATCTGGACATTTCTTTTATGTAATTTTAGTACAAAATACCTACCATAGTAATATACGAATATGTTAATATTTAATATTATTTCACTGCCCAATAGAATAAAATTTGATATATTGCCATATCTACAAGGCATTTTGAACCTATGTAAGGTGAAGGATGAGGAAATTCATCTTCCCTCCTCAACCCCTTGTGTCTGCAGCTGCATCAGGACGTTCTGTTTTCATGCTTATTTCTAGCAAAAAAAAAAAAACTAACTTTTAAAGATCCAGGTGTATATCCAGATATTGGGATGTTCCAAGTTTAGTCTCAAGGGGAGATTTATTTAGGTACAGTATTGTCGAGGGTAACCTCCCCCTACCCGGCGAGTCGGAGAGGGTGTTTTGAGAGACCGGAAACAGAGCACCCCTTCTGCTCGGCGGCGGACTATTTTCAGGACTCGTTACGCCCCAGAGCACGACCCTACCTCCCTCCCCTCCCTGGGACCAGCCAGACGCACGACGCACCTGACATCCGGCCGCTCCCCCTCCAGGCAGCACTGCGAGCGCGCGTCTACCTACCTGAGGCCGCAGACAAAACACCATCGGCACGCGGCGCGGGCGGCGGCCAGCGTTCACACGTGTGCGCGTGCAACGTCCTTCTGCAGTCGCCGTCGGTGGCGGTTCGCGGTTTTTGAAGGTCCGTGTCGTGAGTTGCCGCCCGGACTTTCCAAACAATGTCGTGGTTTCGACAATTGGATTCGTGCTCTCCTGCTGGTGTGGATGTTTTGGGTTGTTGTTATCGGCTGTGGGCGGACTCGCTGTTGGACATTCACCTTCGTTAAAGTAAATAGCGTGCACGACGGAGGGGCGTTTTTGGTGGAGGTAGGGACGTCACCGGATGGATGTAGGGACCTGGACTGCCGGACGTAGAGACGTCGGAGGTCTGAAGTAGGGACGTGTTCGGTGGAGGTAGGAACGTCGGCGGCCTGAAGTAGGGACGCCATAAGTGGGTTAGGGACGTCGTCAGTGGAGGTAGGGACGTCGCCGGCCTGTGATGGTGCGCATCACGGTACAGGGGGAGGAGCCGGCGCTGGCCAGGAGGCAGTCTCGACGCCTGGCGTCCACGCGAGGACTACGCCCAGGCGGGGACGAGGCACGCTGCGGCTGGGTGCGGGTCTACAGCGAGGACCAGGCGAGCCGCGGTACTCTAGTCTACCTCAGCCCTCAGACAGACGTCGGCGACGTGCGACATGACCTGCTGCTCGGCGAGGACGTCACGCTCTGGGTCCAGGTAACACCGCCTCCTCCTCTTCCCACCACCAGTAGTCCAGGCGATATGCTGACCGAGTACTCGCTGCTACAGTGGGTACACGTCGTCGCATAGTGTGTACGTTAAACATAACTGTCTTTACCAAACATCGAGAAGTAAATTTTCAATACTACGCAAGCCTACATAAATCCGAAAATAACTTAAAACACATTTTCTATTTAATATTAGTGAGTTACGCCCGAATATATAGCCAGATTTATTTATAAAAGTACCTGTCTTATTTAAAAGTAAGGGGAAATGTAGCGTATTCTTTCAAAATTAGGCATGTCCACCCCAATGAAGTATTCCATCTAAAACAAGTGCACAACAACTGCTATGTACTGGCCGACATAGAGTTAGTTGTTTCTGGGAAATGTACTAACACCAGATATGACCATTTTGAGTTTAATAATAAACGAAATTATCATTATATCTCAGCATAATTACCATAATTTGACAGTTAAGATGACGTACAACTATAAACATGTCGTATTTTATTTTCTTAGTCCCACAACATACAAGTTTTTTCCTTCTCCTGCAAAGCTGATTAAGGTAGACATGTATAGTTTTGGAAGTTTGTTCTTCAATCTAAACAGAACATGTCCGGATAGTTTGTCTTTCTGAATGTGCTAAATTGAAATAGTGTAATCCTAATACACAAGATGAGCCTGTGTATAGCGAAGCTTCAGCTGAGGCGTTCGAATAGCTACCAGAGTGAAGTTTTCCAGCGTGCAATAAGTCACGAGACCCTGAATAGCCTGCAGGATTTTCAACAATAAACTCACGACCGAGCTAAGGTTAATTATACTACAGGTTAGAGAGATCAATGTTAAAAGTTTGACGCAGGGAAAATTTCTGCCGATTGAGCGCTGGTATCGTTAATGGGTGCAAACTGACCAATCACAAAGCTTTCCTGAATTGAGTTACGTGAAGCTGATAATTTAAACCACGAAATTTGATTTTTTTCACTTTATAATTAAGTTAAATTACTTCTATCGTTTCCAAGCCTATTTAAACATAATTTCACTACAGTTTAGTATTTTTACTGACCCTTAGTGATAGCAGCGAAACTAGCGGCAGAAATTTTTGCTGTGCCAAACTCTGCCGTACGAAGACACATTTTCTTTTTAACTTGTAGTAGATTTGACCTTAACCTAGCAGACCTATCTAACCACAACCGGTTACTTAGTAAAACTTCCTGTAGCTGAAGAAACACGTCAAGTGGCGCGAAAGAAGTGTGAACCGTTGGCGGTTAAGATACGAAGTCACGAGGGTAGGGCGGGAATGGGCAAAATTTCAGCTTGAGTCGTTCAGAAAGTAACCAGGGTAAAGTATGCAAGTGTCAAATAAGTTACGAGAGCCGCTTCTCGTTCTACTCCTATTCTTAGACAGTAGGGTAAGTTTCTGTTATTAAACGAAACACTTTAGGTGGCGTGAAAGAAAGGTAAACAGCTTATGTGACCAAGCCCAAAACGAAATGAAATTGAATACATGCATGGTTTTATCAATATTGAAGAAGCACGAAAATAATGCTATTTGAAATATAAAGAATAACTTATGCAATTTACGCTGTTGTTGCATTTAATAAAATATCTAACAAATTTATGAAAAAGTAAGCCTAATTTAAATTTCTGCATTCTTAAAGACCCGAATTTAATGCATTTGTTTATTAGACGTAACTAAGGAAAAAAATTTGCGAATTAAATTACTGTACATGCATATTGAAATCCACAATGCTATGCATGTTCAAACCTCGATCATTTGTTCCCTAGCTGCTTCTTACTGCGACAACAACAGACAATGCACGAAAAGCAGGGCTTGAGTATGCATTGGATTGCAGAAGTCTTTAAACCATTACGTTTGATGTATTAAGATAAAGTTTTCCATTTAATCACCAAATGGCACCAAATTAAATATTTATAGTCGGCCAATGTTACCCCAGAAGTCAACGTATGCGACCTAATGCCATCTCTGCCGACGAGACGTAAACCCCACTTACATTACCTGAGTTTACAATCGAAAAATACTGGACCAAAATAACCTGCCTAATGGTGTTTATTAGTGAGTTATGTTAGGATGTTTACCTGCAAGGAGATTATTAGAGTACTTAAATCGAGGAATTATACATTTGATGGTAAACCGTGTATTATTATTATTAGAACAACGAGTTTATCGCAAAACGTTTTTGCACTATTTTTTTCCATACGCGCACATGGACAGCTGTGCTTCATGGTTATTGGCAGCGTATCTTTGTTCAGATACGTTAATCATTTGACTGCACCAATCAGAATAATGCTATTGTGAAACCAAACGTCTGTGTTTTGCCAGTGGAACCCCAAGACAAGTGACAGATTAAAACATAATCACAATACAACCATGAAGCGAAGCTACACATTTGCACATAAAACATTGAAACTAAACGGTGGAAAAATTTATTCACCACGAAATCGTGGCACTAACTATCATACATTTATATAATATCCGAAAAATCTGGAGAAACATCCCAGAATGAAAATATTACATTACACTAGAATTTTTTTCAGCCACTATTTGCTGGGCTTATTATAATGCATTAAAACTGTAACTTCAAATCACAAATCACGTTAACTTATCAGGGTTATTAGTCTTACAAAAACAAACAGATACAACTGTTTAATAACATATGGCAACTGAATACTACATATTAAGGACGAAGACGATGAACCGGTTAAAATTCATTATTTTTAGAGCCCACGACTTTTCGTAAAAAGAATTCTGCAACAGTTTGTTACGTGCATTTCTTAGCTGTGTTTCATGGTTATTGGCAGGGTGTATTGATACAGAGACGTCGCTCACTTGACTGTGCCAATCAGAACAAGGTTGCTGCGACAACACACGTTTGTGATTTGCGGGTACAATCCTGCGTCACTGAGAGTTAAAAACATCATATTGCTGACCAGGAAACAGAGCTGCGTATGTGCACATAAGACATTGAAACAAATTGTTGCAGAACACTTTTCACCAAAAATCGTGGGCGCTAATTATTATATATTTGTAACAAACACTGTTCAACTTTTGGACATCTAATAACTTGTCATTTTCCAAATAAAAAAATTTAGGCTCTGTAGTTTTTGTGTAATCACTTATCAGAGCCACAGAATAGCCGTTACGGTAGAGCAAAAAAAAAAAAATAATTTGCAAAACAAGATAATTTGTATTCATACAAAATGCTATGAGCTATTTCGATATACTTTGAGGGTTACAAATTAATACATGTTTGAAGTTTTTAAAAAATAATGAAAATAAGTACATTTTTGTATAATTTTAGAGTTGTTGATGTTACTGAAACTTTTTAAACTAACTTTTGTTAAGGTTAATTCTACAACAGGTTGGAAAGAAAATGTGTTTTCTTATGGGAGAGTTTGGAACAGGGAAAATTTATGCCGCTAGTTTCGCTGCTGTCGCTAAGGGACCAGGAAAATACGAAACCGTTGTAAAAATAATTTTAACTAAACGTGATGGAAGGAGAAGTTATTTAATTAAATTTTAAAGGAAAAAGCAAACCAATTTTGATTTCAAATTATTACCTTTACGTAACTTAAACTTCAGGAAAGCTCTGTGATTGATCAGTTTACACATCATACCGACACCAGCGCTCAAGCGGCAGACATTCTCCCTTTGGAAAATTTTTAACATTGATATTTCTACCCTGTAGTAGAATTAACCTTACTTTTACCAAACACGTCATAAAAGGCATTGCTACACTGACTTTCAGTCCCTGTAATTGATATTTCATGAGGTAATAACGTTTTTTTTTTTAATTTTGGTTACGTCACAACCATTTTGTGATTTTGATGCGTGATTATGCATAAAGTTTGTGTCCTATTTATTTTATTTTGGAAATGACATGTTACCTTATGTGTAAAAATTGAACATTTTATGGCAACAATATAGAAGAGTTATAATTTTTACAGCCCCAAAATTTTTAATTCCTGTAAACAACCTAATCCTAATAAACCCATTTCACTAATGACATGTTGCTAAATAGGAAAATAGTGACCAGTACTGTACGAAACGAGAATCCAGCGTCGCACTGTGCTTCTATGAAAGACGGGTATATATGTGAAGTATCGTAATTGTGTTATTGGTTGGTTCTTGAGCTGTGGTCATACATGCTAACTCTATCCACATGTTTTATTAGTAGGGACCACTGGCTGTCGCGAAAATATTTAATTGTTTACGTGCACATCCACTTCATTTTGATTACTGGCAGCGTCTTTTTGTGCAAAGACGTCTCTTAATTTACTTGGCCAATCAGGATTATGTTACTGTGACATCACACGTCTGTTATTTACAGGTATAACCCCAACACGCTGAGAGTTAAAGCATCAAATCACTACTCATGAAGTAGAGCTGACCTACTGGCAGTGTGTTTGTGAGTGAGCCACGGCGCCAAGGGCGATGTTTAGCGGCTCATCTGGCGCGTTATCGCCTCTACCGTTAGAAACTGAAAGGACGTGAAGTGATCGTAGATCACTCGTCTCACTGACACTTTCAGTGGTCACCCCATATTTTTATTGGTGAAAAGTTTTAAACTATATTCATTCCATGCTTCTACGGTAGTTTCACACGAATCTTGCGAGAAGTTTTCCAGATATAACATGTTGGAAAAGCTGTTTTAGCCAATTCGAGGGGATCCGAAATTATTTCCTACAGTGTACGTGATGTTTTGAAACGACCGTTCAGTCATGTTTGAATTGTATTTTCGTTTCGTACATTAACACAATGGTCATATGTGAAGTAGTTTCGTAAAAAAAAAAAAGTATTTATGAATACGCTGCAACGCATTTTAAGCGCGTGGTAGGCGAGGCCCTAATTGGTGCAAAAATACTTTCGCTATAATTTCTGGTCCCTATGTATCTAACAGATTAATAATTGGAGTTACGAGTAATTTTAGACTTTTAGAACGTTGCAATATCTGAAATTAAAATTAACTGGTAAATTGAAGGGATAACATATGTTATAAAATGATATAAATACGGTATAAAACGGCGTAAAACGAAGGTTTGATTGTACATGTAATTTGCAGACCTACATGCCAAACTGCCCAACGTTATACCCCCATCCTTTGACGAAATTTTAATTTGCCTCTTGCCGGGAGCTATTCATTTCTCTTTTTTATTTCACTTTTCATTTCCTACGTCGACTTCAAGGTCCCTGCATTCTCAGAACGTATCTTTCATCTCCTCTCGACGTGGCCGACATTTCTGCTGCCTTGTATTCCAAGATACATCCGGTCATTCTTTCAGAGTGCAATTACTGGCTTCGGCCGAACATTGTGATTATTTAACCTGTATTTAAAAGACGTTTTGTTGTCTCATTGTGGATTCGGACATTATACTACTACGAATATTAATAAATCAATTTGATAATTAGTTAAATAATTCACATTTGACGTATATTCCAGCCTGACGTTGCTGATTATTCAGTAATATGATAAATTTTGCATACAATTTACGAAACTATCTTACAGGTACCAGTCTACGTTATAGGTATGATTCGTTAAATTTCTTCGCATTATTCGTGTTTTGTTTAAAGTAGGCCTATTGTCGTTTTAAAACTCTGAAAGGAATTTAAATCTCTTTTAATGCACAATATTAACTTTTTTTACTGTCGTTAACGTAACAAACATGAACTAAAATCGTCTTGAGAGTAAACATGGCAAGGAACTAAGTTTAAAAATTAATAATCAAATTAATCTAACGTTTCAAACGTCTGCCTAAATGACCCATAAAGTCTTCCACATGGCCGCTACAAATATCTAGTAGTGTAATGTATCAAAATGCTCTTGTACATTTAATGAAACTTTGTATACATTACCTAAAAATCTTTTCAGTAGCGTGTAATTAATGTACGCGTTCATAAATTTCTGTTTATTATTTTACTAGGAGTGTAGCCAGGAGAAGTCAATAACATTTTTTCTATCGCAGAAAAAGCTCGCACGCGCGCATACACGCACATTCGTACTTACGTTACATACTTTACTTTTTAGTTAATACGGATTTAAACTACTGCATGTTCAATGGCGGCTCGAGGGTTGTTGGCAGGTAGGACACACGTTGCAGAGAACTGTACACTCGTGTGAACGCGCCGCCTTATACATATAACCATGAAATATCTACTGGCTACTTATTGTGTTGTGACCAGTCAGTAATAAGCGGCACCTTCATAACAGCGTGTCAGTGGCTGTAGCGTCAACTAGCGCACAACAATATACAGTTCTCTGCAACTTGTGCACTCCCTGGCGACAACCTACGAGCCGCCACTGTGTATGTTTATTGAACGTGAGTTCCCCCCAAATAACCCTGTCGTGTATAAAAATCCCTGTAATGAAAAAGTTGTTTAAGTTAAAAGAAATGACATGTTTGTATTGCAATTGTTTTATTTCACGTTATCATTGCATTAAAGAAAATTACTAATGGTTTCACCCACAACAATTTTTATCATCGAATCAGTGAAACACAAGAATGTCATTATAACCTTCAGGGCTACCAAAATAATGAAGTAAAGGGTTTTAACGTGTTTTAATTTATTAAATACAACACGAATGTGTTTTCTGCATATTTATTTAATTGCGTGTATAAAACACTTTTAGGTATTTGAACGGAACTGAACGATAATTATTTCTTCATACTCTGTATACATGTATAGCAAAAATAAATGTTGTTTTACTATAGTGTAAAGCGATCAAATATCGTGATATACATTAGATTAGTGATAAACCATTTTGCGGGCTTCACATAATTGGTAAGGATCTGTACACAGATTTCACTAGGTTACCAATATAGAGAGCAGGCATGTGTAGTTACAGCAATAATTATCACATATAAGATCACGATAAAAATGTTTAACATAGTTCTGGTACTCTATATCGAAGCCTTAGTATCAGGATATAGGGTAGGTTTACCTTACTGAATGGGATAATCATCATGACAACTATTCGATGACGTAAAGAAATATTAGTAACCCCAATATTTGCACTAAACTCTGTTTTGATATTTTCTGAGCATCTGCTATGTTCGAGCAGGAAGCTAGGTGAAGCCAACAAGAATGCTTTTTTTTTTTTTTTTTTTTTTTTTTTTTTTTTTTTTTTTTTTTTTTTTTTTTTTTTTTT
>PNEQ01035162.1:22444-36980 GCA_003012365.1 Medauroidea extradentata | reverse complement strand
ATAAAACAATTCTGGAATTTATCTACTTCCTAGTCCAAATTCGGTGACTAGAAGTATGGTTCTCTTTTTAAGTTCCCGTTCCAGCCAGGATTGTTTGGGTTTGTTGGCAGAATAGATTGTTTAGCGGTCTGATGGAAGATATGAAAGCATCTTCAAAAATAGAAGCAAGGAATTATTAAGGGCTATTCAGGCACTGGAATAAGATGTTTCTTTGCCTATGCCACAAGCCAGGCACTGTACTGGTGTGCTTAGTGACGGGATTTCAAGCAATATGGGGAAATGATTTTGATCAGTTCTTAAGGGGACTGTCTACCTCGATGCCCTAGCACAAGGAACGATTAGAATTTGTACATTAAATTATAATCTGTGTGACTCAGTACCTGTGGAACCTACATGTGTGTCATCATAGGCACTATTGTTCATCTCGGCGCACCCACAATGGGGATTTTTTTTAAGATTATGAAAACTGTGAACAAATGAGTGTGTTAATTATAAAAAAATCATTTGAGAACATAATCTTATAAATTTGTTACTAAATTTTTATTCCCATAGCCAAATTTTCATCTTCTCAATATAGACAAAAGTCTTTACATAAAGTGACAGCATTAAAAATTACTGCACTGCAGAATAGCTTATAACAAGGGGTGGCTATGCCGTACACTGTGCAGGAAAATATTTTAAGTCAGTGGAGTTGAGCCGTTGTTGTACAAAGGGTTATACACGTGGTCACTGTTGCCCATAAACATTGTTTCACAATAAGAGCCACTCTATTTTACACTAATTTTGAAGAACAATGAAGTTGAAATTATTTATCGAATGCAATTATGCCGTGTTTATCTTTACCTACGTTAATTGGAGGATAAAACTTTGCAATAAAATGTGAACTTAACAACACGACTGCGTTTTGAAACACAATTCCGTGAACAACGACTTCATCGATTGCCTACTGTTTGTGATTGGAAATCGTTGTTGTGCTAACAATTTTTAATACATTTATGTCAGTTTCTGTCATTTATTTTACAGTTATGTCCATATTTGTTGATTTTATTGCAATTATCAAGCAGCTGAGTAACGTCAGTGACGTAGGCCTACATATGCGTAAACAAATAATGGCCGTATTTTCAGGATAGTTCGCGAAGTATAATCTAATGGGACGATGTCCAAACATATGCAAGGTTCGTTTACTGTGCTAATAATAATATTTAATCATATGTTCATTGTACAATGCCTTGCTAACTACAAGAGTTCTGCACATTTGTTATCTTATACCAAAGTAAATTGTTGCTCGTAACTCTTAAGTGGAAATGTAGTCACACTACTATCTGCATAAATAATTGTTTACCCACTTAATTCGGATATGCAAATATAAAACAGGGCCGTTTTCACCTGTGAAATGTAATACCCGAAGATTTCTTTCCCTTACATGATCTCTCTTCACATCCGAATGCAACACACGTAACCATTTTTATTTAAATATGTTCAATGAACAGTATCAATACCATACTGAAAGTTGTTTTGGTCAACAAGCAGAGAAGCGCAGAACCGGCCTAAATCGTCTACTTATGTCACACAATGTCATCTTCCGTATACTCTGTCCCTCCATGTTTCCTGTGCATACTAAGCCACGGCAATCTGGCAGGCAGTGCATTTAAGGCGGCCGCCTACCCTACGCTTGCAGTGTGTTCGTAAAAAGGATTTTTTTCTATGGAAATATTCCACGCGCGTCCATTGTGCCAACGTACGAAATGAAAACAAACTTCAGACAAGGTCGGAACCTCATTGTTAGGACACCATGCTTGTTAAAAACACTGTTTCTTAGTCCTCCAACATTGTTAAAAATGGCCTTTTCAGACTTCCGTACTTCAAAATGTACTAACCGGATGTACGTGAAACTCAGATTGCGACCTGCACTGAACTTAGTTGCAGACTTTCCACCAATAAAAATATATGGTCACCACTTAGTGTCCCATAGTAAAAACTGTTTGGCGCGAAGGAGTGCCACAGGAATAAAGAGTCGAGGGAAATCGGAGATACCAAAGGAAACCCGCCGACAGTCAACATCGTCTGCCAGATATTCGCACATGTGAACACCCTGCCGGTAATCGAATCCTGAACGCCATGTTGAGAGGCGAGCGCACTAGCCGCAGCGCGACAACTTCAAGCAGGGAGCTGTACGTCTGAAACCATTTCTAAAACTATTTGTCGGAACTTGACACGCAAAAAATAATGTAAACAAATTAAAGTTAACTTTACTACAAAATGAAAACATTCGTACTAAAGTGACGTAATTTTAGAGCTTCGTTTCTTTAAATGCTACAGAAAATATTAATTATGAGAAGAAGAGGCGGTACAAAGTCTCATTGTTAAAATCGGGATTTTCTGAACTAGCATACTTTATAGGGTTTCTTTTTCTCTGTATATAGACACGTTGTAGCGTCTTTAAATATCATAAGAAATGTGTTTGTCACTCACTTTACTTGTTTCAGCCCAAAATTTTTTAGCATAACCCGTTTATGAAAATGTATGTACAAGAAGAAACTACGTTAAATATATGGCAGTTTGAATACTGTTTGTTGCATTTGTACATGCAGTCTGAGGGCTTTGTTCGTGAGTAGGTTTTGTAAATCATGCATTATCTATCTTTCTTTCTTCCTTTCTTTCTTTCTCTCGTTTCCTTTCTCTTGTTTCCTCTCTGTTTTCCTCCTTATTGTTTCAGGTGAAATTAAACGTTAAATTGAATATTTCTTAGTGTTTCCGCTTGTAACTACTTCACAAGAAACCAACCGTGACGTTAACGTGTTTTAAGACTGACTTTTTTATTCTTGTTTGTGTACTCTGTAATTGAACACACAAAAAACATTGTAGCTACAATTTGCAAATTTCCAGCGGAGGAAGTTATTATAAAATATTGTGATTTTGGCGCTTGTACATGCATTGCGGATGTCCGCTCATCGAGTAGGCTTAACCGCAAAATGAATTGCGCATTTCTGTAATACGGAGTGTTGTTGGCAGTCATTTATGCAAATCAATCGCTAGACATTTGCACTGGATATTTCAACATACTATATGTTTGAATTGTAGGCCTATCATACTTTTATTTGACCGGAGAATGTCATCTTATTTTTTTTTTATCAGGTGCTTCGAACCCTTGGAAAGAAGTGCAACCCATTCTAGGCACAAACAAAAATAAAGGTATTTCACTTTGGAAAGATAATTAAAAATAACAATGAAAAGGACAATACAATTTTTTACTTTATTTAGAAGTAGAATTAATGGAAAAGAAATGCCCTGACCTAACGTTTTTAGGATAATTAAAAATATCCTGTATTAATATTTATATGTTTACTCACTTTTATTACGTCTATTGTTTTGCTGCGCGTTGATAAAAAACTCAAGGCATTAGTTAGTTTTAACATCTATGCTTAACTTGTTTTTTAATCGTAGAGCTTGCCGACTGAGACTCGCTTAACTTGAATCAGTACGAAATGAATCACTTCGCTGAAATTCCAGTCGTTTTGGTCAAAAATAAGCAACTGAATTTAGTGAAACCGTGCTGATTGTTTCAGTTAAATTAATGCTACTGATTTATACGTGATTTCTGGAGACGATGGTCTATTGCGGGAAAACTTGACTGTTTGCTGGGTTTCAATGTACGTTCAACTTACTAGAAGATGACTGGCTTTCCCTTGTACGTGAAGCTGTTACTCTATTTGACTGAGCCAATAAGAATCCCGCTATTGTAATATTTGATGCTTATTAATCTGCAGACAGCTATCTTGTGTCAGACGTATATCACCCAATCACTCATTTCACAAGAAACAGTGTTTTCAAGGGTATGTTGACACAAATAATTTTCGCGATATACCATTATCTCTAGTGATTTCTAATTATTCTGTGTTGAATTTCAGCTGCCTGTTAACAGGTTTTCAGTGAATTATACAGGTTACTCAGTCAAAAACATTGTGCTAACTGGAATTTCGGTGCTTAATATTTCACAGATTGAAACCACTGATTCTGATTTACCGTGTAGACGTAATTAATGACAACACCGTCATAAGTTGACCAGAATTTTATTAGGGCATTGTCGTGTAAACAGTGTAGTTTCTATATTTGTTGCTGTACAGTCGTAAAATTGAAGGACGAGACGTGAAACTAAATCCGGTCTTAGTAAGTTCTGTACGTAAGGTCATTGGTGCACGGGAAAATGTTTTGAACTGCACATGATGTTTGTTATAGTGACCTCCGTAATTAACTGTTTGAAGTTACATGACCAGAAAACAAGACTGGTAGCTGCAGCTGCATTCAGAATGCATTTGTGAGGATTATAGAAATTTACGCACAGTTTTCAGAACGCTCGCTACAAGACACGTGTTTTACGTCACATCATTTCAACGACGAAAATATTGAAAATATAGTTATGCTTAAAGTTTTGAGGTGCTCGTATTACTGATTTCACTTATCAGTGGATGCCTAGAGTGAACCAATTGTTTGTAACGAAATGTTTAATTTTTGTGAAAAAAAATATATATATTGTTGTTATGTTACAATCTCCGTAGGAAAATCGTTACAAATTTGATTTCACATACACTCTAAATCAGAATCAATGGCAACAATAAGTGAAATGTTAATGACTGAATTTTCCGGGTAACATAATGTTTCTGACCTTTGAACCATTAGAATTCACTGAAAACCCGTTAACAAGCGGCTGAAATTCTCATAGAGCAAGTGCAAATCTCTTCTAAATCAGTAGCATTAAGCCACTGAAACAATCAGAACGGTTTCACTAGCTTTAGTTGTTCATTTAGACCGAAGCGACTGGAATTTCACCGAAGTTGTTCATTTTTTACTGATTCAAGTTTATTGTATACCTGAAGACATTACTAGTATCCGGACCCTTAACCATAAGAAAGGAACTCATGTTTTAATACTTTCCTCTTTGTAGTTGGAGTAAAAATATGTTCTAACGAGATTTGATTCAAACAAATTAATTAATTTCGAAGGATTACAATACGCTTTACATAATTTAAATTTTCTAGTAATTTTAATTATATTTTATTACACATTTAAAATTAAATAAGCAGTTAGCACCGATATTATTCGTCTTTCGAAATAGAAAGCTCTGCAGAGAAGGTAGTCACCTGATTGGTGAAGGAGGGGGGGGGGTTATTTTGCGTGTTCGAGGCAAGTCACGTGCCTCACCCTAGCCTCTTGCCGCAAGTCACAGAACTGGCGTGCTGTCTTCTCGCTGACAACTCGTCTCTATCATTCAGTAGTGTCCCTATCATTTTATGATGTAATATAAGAAAATAAAAGAGTAGTGCATATTCTTATACATTCTAAAACTAAAAAGGACCGAAAGAACGCTCATTATCACCAGTCCTACCTACGGGAAAATAAACTTAAGAAATTTCTAGAGAACCTGATGTTATACACACGTGCAACGTTATTTGAATGTTATGCCTAAGTAGAGGTCACCCGAGCACGTTAAGTAGTTTTGGAATAATATGCCAAAGCGACGATTTTTCTTATGAAGTTATGTTAGTTTGTAAAGTTACAAGGAATATCTTTGTAATCAATTCAAGGAAATGTTACAGTCAACTATATTTACGGGTTTGTCGAAAATAATAAGATAAGTACAAAAATCGAGATTCCGGAATACCTACTCTTTGCTGGAATAAAGTGAGTAATCATAGAATACTTCATCTGAAATAATAGAGTCAAATAATTTGATTGTACTTTAAATATATAAAAGTAAAAGGAGTAAGAAGCATGTAAGTTGAGTTAGTCGTCTATGGTTGAAGTGCATGGTTTAATGTACAAGTAGGTAATTTTCATGCCGGAGTTAAACAAAGCGTAAAAATTTCACCTCCTCCATCCTGCCCCAACCAATGCATGTACAAATACAAGTATACACCTTGTAAAGTTGCAAACATAGTGCTAAATTTTGTATTTCACAAGAACAGAATTTGTGGTGCTATAATTAATTATTTGAAAACTGAGTTTCTAAGGATTTTTCTTTGTAAAAGCACATAAAAATTGGAGTGTGCGATGAGACGTGATGGGTCGTACTTATAACTTCCACCTATTAGCCTTGGAAGGACAAAATATGTCCACCCCGACCAAGGGGTGCAAGACCAATGCTGACAGCCTATCTCTATCTTAAATACAGTTCCCCCCCCCTTGCCCCTCTCTTAATTCACAACTCTACTAATAACCTGGACCTTCCTACTTTTCCAGTTCCATTCTTATTTTTAATGCATGTAACAGCTGAGTGTTTACACTCCTATTCTGTCGAGAGGGTTTTTCCGGTACTATGCCGGTTTCCCCCCACTCCTCTCTCTCTTCTTAGATTGTCTTAGCTATAGGTACACTTAGGAAGGTAGCCATGGCTCCAATTGCGGCCATGTATGCCCAATCCCTCTCTGCCGTGTTGCATGCCTCCTCTGCATGAAATTTCTCCCTTGTAGGCGTATGTATGGGGCGCAGTCCTGAGACGCTCCTTTCTCGCACCTCCACCATGACACAGTAGATTAGGGTAGGTTAGGAAAAAAAATTACCAAACCTAACGGCGCCATATTGCAGCCCGTAACATGCTATGTCCTACACCAAAGTTTATTTGTTGAAAAATAAATCGTTACCCCCACCCTTGCTAAAGTACACAATTCCCTATCTTAGCCTGCATGCCAGCGTTCAGTTTGGTAACGTAATAAAAGAGCAGCCTATTAGTCTAGTTATTTTATAACTTCTTTGACCCTGACGACCACCTTCCATATCTGTACTGTCATTTTCCTGGAATGCGTTGGTTCATTTGGCACTTTCAACATTTCCGATGCAATAAACTAGTAACCATCATGTTACCAACGGCGCGCTAATGCGTTCAGTGCTCAGTCAATCTAATGGCCTAACACTGTCTGTTATACGGCTACATTAGAAAAATTTGACGTGCCAACAAGGAAGAACTACATACAGCGTTCCAGAAAAGTAGTTTCGAATTATGTACAGTGGACATAATTTTTTCACGTATGCTTTATGTCTCGTAGCCAGCGAGTTTGTTACAGATGGTGAGAGACAATACAATGACAGAAACTGCAAGAGGAATCGGTCGTGGCATATAACATCCTGGCACTGGCCTTAAGCGATTTCGAGAAACAATGGAATGACCGAAATCAGGATAGCCGGAGCCAGGAATCGAACCCAGGTCTTCCCGGGTGCGAGCCCAGCGTTTTATACCGTTGCGCCACTTATTTCTTTCTCTCATGGCAATATCTCAACGAAATTGTCACATGCACCGGAGACTAATTTACTAAATAGCCACTTAAAAAAAGCCTTCCTAAATAGTAATTGAAACTTTTATCCCACAGATCACTTGCCATATTTTATTTTGTAAACAGAGTAAATGTTGAGTATTGTTACTATACGAGACTGGTAAAACCGGTATACAATTCCTATGTGTAGGATCACTACCATTGATACATGATAAATAATTTTACCATACTGGCTTTCTTGACACTCTAAATCAATCGTCAGTGCGTGAAATTTACATATAGTTCTTTACAGGACACTGTTGTGATGGTTAGATAAATATTCATGGACTCTTCCTACAAAGTCTGCTACAGTAGAGTTTAAAGCATTCCGTGTGTTTAGTTTTTAAAGTTGTGATACAGTGCACAGGTAAAATCAATAATACAACTTAGTTGCTCAAGCAATCCAGTACCTAGTATTTTTACTATGATTCCTTTACTCATCGATTATGATATGACATGAAACACATGTTCTGTACACCATGAGCAAATGCCTGCAGGAATAAACCAATAAGAATATTTTGCTGTTAGGCCTACATAAATTGTGTTACTGAATAATCGTTCCTCGTCTCTTGCATGCTACTAGCAGAAAAGCAGCAAATTCCAATCAAGTAATCAATTTTCTTTACATAAATATCTCATATCGTGCATTTAAAGCCAAACGCCTGTATGAAAGTTATGTTCGGTTGCGGTATGCATGTAGGTAGGAATTGTATCCCACACCAGACTGGAGCTCCGCCTCATTTCAAATCGTCTTTTGTGCTTTCATTTAGCTGCTTACTTATTATTAATTCAGCGCCCTCCAATATGTGTCAAATAAGGCAAGATCCAATGGCTATTCAGACAAAATCTGCAGTTGTTTGAGTCCTTGCTTGTACTCAAAGCAAAACGTGAATTGGTTATATCTCTAATGGTCGGTAGAAGGAGCTCATAAACATATTGTTGCATGCTGTTTTTGCGGGCTGGGTGGCTGGAGGCTATGTGGAAACGCCTTATGGGTTAGCCCATGCATCACAAGCCAGGCTACCTCATGGAGGAAATCCCGACGAACTACGTCATAGAGATCCGTTTCAACTGCGCCTTAATCCTACGAGACCGGCCTAAGAGGCTCAAGTCACGTCCGAAGCGTGATGTAATGCCTTAATTTAGACCCCTGTAATTCGCTGAATCAGCGGAGTTTGGCCCGAGTATATAAACCCCGAATCAACATATTTGGAAGAGTTCGCTATTGGTCGTGATAGAAGAAGGTACTACGCTTGTGGAGAGAGACTGGTGAAGCCATCTTGGTGACGTCAGAGTCTACAGCGAGGCTGCAGGCACATACCTCCGGAGCAGTATTGGGCGAAACAAGAGGACTGCTGTTGCGGCTCGACGGAGAAAAAGGAGGTGTGCGACGGAAGTCGAACCAAAGACCTCGGGAGTGAAGAAAGTGGTGCACTCGGGGTACTGCGCAGCACATGATGAGCCATCACCGCTTTTGACTGTTTAGGTTGTACATTGTCACTATTTGAAAGACTGTTGATTGGATGTATGACTGAATTTTTATTGTGATTCGTATTCTTTAATTGATGGTAGACATTTCTTTTGTGTTCTAATTCTGTAAGTTAATTAACGTTTCTGTGACACGGTAGTAATTGTGTGCATAATTAAAGGCGTTGTGAAAGTTATAGTTGATTGCAGTTTTATGTATTTTTGCAAGCTTCGTCAGCTAGTAAATCAGTAACTAAATTCAACTCTTTTATTTCTAATTATAAGACCTCTATCCCAAAGAGCTTAGAGAATGGCCCACGTGTAATTTTTGCAAAATTGTAACAGTATATCATTTCTGAGTTAGATTGTGGTATTATGATAAATAAATCAAAAGTAAGAAAAAAATAAAGTATTTTCTACGAATTTTACTTGTATCGTGAATTTGGTCAGTATTGTTTGGCTAAATTTAATAATCTATATTTCGTAAACAAATATTTTCTACGCATCCACGTGTATTCCATAACAAACTACAAAAGAGACTATTTCACTAACTCGTGTTCAGAAACTTAAGAGTGCGCGGTAGATAAATAAAAGCTGAAAACTTCAATTGATTTCTACGATATTTTCGAAGCCAATATGGATAAAATACTCAATGACAATCCTAGATAATGGTATTTGCCAACTTTATGAGTAAACATTTATCAAGAATTACTATTTAGTTACGCGTGATCTCTTGCGCCGCAGTTAAATGCTCGAGGTTCCGACGTTAGAGATCGTGTCTCAGAAGTTCGTAACACTGGAAACTAGTTTGTTTTAAACGTTGGCTAAAACTGTTGTCAAGGCTTGCTATTGTTTAATTTCCGTAAATTAGCTTCAAGAAACCTACAGTTATAGATTAATGCTTTTAGCGTTGAGTTATGTACCACGCCCTGTTAAGTGTTTGGGAAACTGTGTAATGGACCCATGGTCATAGTACAAGCAGGAGGAATGTTTGTGAGACGAAAACCACATATTTGTAGAAAGGGAAACTAGTTCAACTGTTCCCAGACCACTGCTGTGACCTTGTCCCTGTGACACTTGTCATTCCTACCCGCCAGCAAGGACGTCGCGAAACACAGCTTAATTACTGTCGCCCGTCTGCAGAGTCGTCGCTAGGACAACACGCCGTAGTGTTTGCAAGGCGGGAAGTTCCATTATTCATGTCCATGTGTCAAGAGAACATAGTGGCAGCTGAATGCTTGCCACCTGGCTACGAACAAAACTGGACAACGTGGAAATATTTGAATAGAGTGAGACCAGGCGAAGGCAGACCAGAAGTGACTTTAGCAAGAGGGGGTTACATTGATTCTGACAAGATGATACTATGAAACCCATGTTTTTAGGGCGTTAGTCCCATAAATACTCTTATTTTATATATGTTTGTGAAAATCACTGTCAGATAAATAAAGGGGCTATAGTTTTTTCATAATCGCTCATCTAAGCTAAAATAAAAAAAAATGTAATTAATTTATGAAATTAAAATAACAGGAACTGAAAATTAGTATATCAATGTATTTTATGAAGTGTTTGACAAAAGTTAGTTTTGAGAAATTCAGTTACAGCAACCACCCAAAGTTAAGCAAAACTTTACTCATTTTCATCAATTTTTTTAAATACAAAAATTTCATTCCTTGTAAACCCAAGGGTGTCATGAAGTAGCTCTTATCGTGTGGTAACAATACGAATTGTCTTGTTTCTGCACGTTAACTACTTTTTAATTCTGGTTACATCGCAACGGCCATTATGTGACTTTAATAAGTGATTATGCAAAAACTCCGGTGCCTAAATTAATTTTATTTGGGGAAGTGACGTGTTGTCTGATGTATAAATGAACAGTATTTGGCACAAATATAAATTAATGAATTTTTACGGGCCCGACGTCCTTATGTCCGTTGCGTCAATCCACCTGTCCCGATGGTGAATTCATTCAAGGTACACAATTGCATTCGATGTAGCGAAGTTTTGGTCAAACTTTGAGTATTGCTGTTTACTGTATTTTAAGTGCCTTCTGTAGATGTTTCTGACACGAGAACAATAATAGGGGAACATAAGTAAAGGTGATGGTGTGTCGCGAAAACGCTTTAGTTATACACGTCTGATACAACGTTGATGTCTGTAGATATATAATATTCATCAATAGCGGGTTTATTATTGGCTTAGTCTCATAGGGCAAACGCTCTACGAACAAGCGAAAGCCAGAAATATTTTCACAATCTGAACGTGTGTTGAAACCCAACAAACAGTCAAGTTTTCTCGCGGTACACCATCGTCTCTAAACATGGGCTATCTTAAATTTGGCACGTCTAGTTGAATGGCTACGTCATCAAGTTAATATACTAAAATGTTGACCTATTTGGATATGTTTGGTTCTTAGCACACCACGCATGTTACTTCCAAAATGTTCTACAAAGTGATCATAATACTAATTAAATTTAATAAAAACACCGTTTAGAACAGCCACATAGTTTTGCTCAGCTGTTTGGCTGCTATTACAAGAAGTCCTCGTCTGGCGCTGGAACGGTTATTTATCGCGTCGCTCGTGTTTTATTATTACACGGAATTGCTCAAGTTATGATCATGATATTTATCTATCAAAACAGCTCACTTCAAACTTTGCTGCCATGTTTGTAACAATTACGGCACGCCTGATACAAATATGTTTTGGAGCCGCTCGAAACGGTGCGGCCGCGGCTGTCGTTGTGGCTAGACATCTCGCCTCCCACCAAGGCGGTCCAGGTTCCACTCCCAGCGGGGTTAGTCCCTGGATTTTCGCATGTTGAAATAGTGCCCGACTATGCCACACTGGTCTGTGGGTTTTCTCGGGGATCTCCCGTTCCCTCCGCTCCTTAAATTAGGAGCTGCTCCATACTCACATCGTGTCACCTCGCACCAGCGCTAAAGACCTCGATGTTAAGCGCTGACCGAAATCTCTTCACTTCGCCTCTCGAAATGGCTACAACGGGTTTTCCGGAGTACCGTAACTAACACATGCACAAAGACATACTATATATAACCACACAATCATTCGTTTAATTTCATGACATACTTTACACAAATAAAATTACAGTGTCAAAGCGTAAAGTGCACTGAAAGAAACATTTTGTAGGACGTCTTCCCTGCAAAATTATTTTGAAGTAAATACAAAACAATTGTTGGTGATTACAATATTTTAGTAGTAGCAACAAAATTATTTTGTAGATACCACAAAATAAATTTTGCATGGCGAATAGCCACAAATTAATTTATAGCTGCTACAAAATATTTTTTTCCGGGTGCTTTTTTCCCAGGCCGCTGAGTGGTGTGCAGCGTTTCGGCCGTTACAAGATTATTCGAGAACTTCTCAGTTTATGTAGATCATTAGGAGTCGGCGTGAAAGAACGCTACGTACGTGTGTACCCATTTCAAGTCTTCCATGTGTCTCTTAAATTTTCTTTTCACGCAGGTGAAAATTAAGAATAAGCATATTTTTGTGGTGATTTTTTAGGTTTGAAATTATTTACGCAGAATTCTTCAAAATGTGTCGGAGTTTTTAGGTTTGGAACTCTTTACGCAGAATCCTTCAAAATGTGTCAGCGTATGCAATAATTTTTTGTTTAATATCGCGTTGTAAAATCATGTCACCTCCCAGAGAGGCGAGTTGTCGGCGAGGAGACTCCTCGCAAGTTGAGTGATTTGCGCCTAGAGCAGGGGTGGCCAACCTTTTCGAATCTGGGCCAAAAGTCGAACCAAATCATGTCGCGGGCCACGATAAAAAACTTTCACGTCGACTAATTTTTATGAGCTGAACACTAACGTATTGTTTTATAGTAGTATAACAGATAATTGTCTCCACAGTATTTAGATAAGGAGCGTTGACAAATATGAAATCATTATATAAATATGTTTGCTGTAAGTGTAAGTAACATTGAAATACCATGCAAATGCTTCAGCTTATGGCGGGCCGTTTAAAATGCAGTGGCGGGCCAGTGTTTGGCCCGCGGGCATAAGGTTGGCCGTCCCTGCTAGAGGCTAGGTAGAGGCGCGATGAGCGTGCTGAGTCGTTCTTACCGCTTCCTGGGAAGAGCAAATCACGTTTAGGGTGTTCAAGTGCGATTAACTTATAATTTTATATTTACATGAAATAGTGTTAGTTTTGTAGACGATACTTGTCAGTACAGTTTCCTCGTACGAAACAAATTTATCTCTCATAGTTTTCTCATTTCGGAGCGTCAAAGTCAAAATTTGCTTGCTACGCTGCCATGCAAATAGCGAAACAAATTGATCTATTTAAATGAAATAATTCACTGTGAACTAACATCCTATGAGCTCTGTAATAAAACATTTTAAAACCCACAATTTAATATTTCGAAGTTTTTAAAAATATTGCAAAAATACAGAAAAAAACTTGCAAATTCAACATTTTTAAAAATATAAAAATAGTTGATGGGATATGTTACAATACTTTTATTACGTAGCCCATGGTATGTTATTTCACCGTGAATTATTTCACTTACGTAAGTCAATTGGTTTTCACTATTTTCATGGCAGCAGAATATGCAAATTTTGACTTTGACACACCGTTATGAGAAAACTATTAGAGCTAAAATTCTTTTGTAAGAGGAAACTGTACTCACAAGCACCGTCTGTAAAACTAACACTATTTCGTACAAATATAAAATTATGATTTTATCACTCTTGAACACCCTTAAGGGTGTAAGTTTCACCTCAGTTTTCAACATCTTTTTTAATTTTTACATTTGTACCAGATATTTTTTCTTATTTTATACAGAAATTGTGATTAAATCTACCTCGTACGAAATTTTTGTATCTCTCATAGTTTTTGCGCAGTGAGTCGTAAACGTCAAAATTTGGACATTACGGTTTTAAGTACGCCACTAAAACCAACTGACATACCAAACTGAAAAAAAACTTACTATATAACAATGTTTTAGACTGTGATTTGACATATATAAAACCAAATAATATTGTTTTTGTATTTCTAAAAAAATTTGGTATTTTTTCAATTTGCGTTTAAAAATTTAGCATTTTTTATTAAATACAAAGTATTTTATTTTTTGTTTTATATATGTCAAATCATAGTCTACAACTTTGTTATACACTGTCAATTTTGTTGGTTTGATATGTCAGTTGGTTTTAGTGGCGTACTTAAAACCGTAAAGTGCAAATTTTGACATTTACGACTCATTACGCAAAAACTACAAGAGATACAAAAGTTTCCTAGGAGGAAGATTTAATCACAATTTATGTCTAAAATAAGAAAAAAAATCTGGTCCAAACAAAAAATAAATAAATTATATTGAAAATTGTGGCAGACTGCGCCTTTAACACAGTTGGCCACCTTTAAGTCCCATACAATAAAAATACTACTGCTGAGAAACACAGCTTGCAAGTTATGTCTCCGTCCATGAAGGTTGTATTATTTGGACAAACGCGTCAGTCTCGTTCGTATACCCCTTCCCTTCTTTTACTGCTCGAGGCGTAAGAAAAAGTAACTCTTAAAGACTTTTCTTAATTGGACGCTCTTAGTTTAAACTTACGACTGTCTGTAATGTGAATATGCAATCTACCATTAACATGTTTGCAGAATTTTAGAACCCCAGTTAGACCTTCCTGTTCCGCATTTGTTAATCTACTGTCTAAAGGTGAAAAGAAACCAACTCATATATATATATATATATATATATATATATATATATATATATATATATATATATATATATATATAT
>PNEQ01035162.1:0-22344 GCA_003012365.1 Medauroidea extradentata | reverse complement strand
ACCGTACGTTACGGCAGTTCTTCCTGCTTCTTATGCTTCCGATGCTATAACGCAATATTGTCCATATTCATCACCTTGCGAGCAGCACCCGCCCCGTCAGTCGCTGACATAAGTGTCCTACATGCAGAGTTTACATTTTGATGTTTACTTCATCACACGACACACGTGATCAATTAATACTCACTTCACTACGATTTGCTGTTTTTACTACATGAGGTGGCTTCAAAACGTGTTAGACGAGACGACGAAGTATGATACAGTTTAGTTTTCTTGGAAAAGTTTTTTATTGAAATTTATATCCAGGATTATTGTTTTAGTAATTCCTCAAGAGTTGGTCCACAATTTTGTGGCAAAAAAATATTTTTTCCCCCACCATTTGGTTGCCTTACCTGCACACTGCAGCTCTGCTTCGTGATTAGTGATTGAATATTGCAACTCTCACTTGTATTGGTGTTCTACTGGCCTTATTCAGATTATTGCAGTCAAGTGAGAAATTATGCTGAACAAACACACGCTACTAATAACCACGAAGCAGAACTACCTATGTACTCGTAAGAGCACTGAAACAAAATGCTGCAATAATATTTTAGCTTCACATAAAGATAGCTTCACTCATGAGGCTGATGTATGAATGTGTTCCAGTTGCGTGCAGTGTTCCACTATTCTCTCTCAGCTGCGAGCTAGTTACAGTAATTGCTAGTTCTGTGTACACCCTCTCTCGTGTTAGGTTCCCACATTACACTCGCGGTTCTTAGGAGCGCGGAAGGGGGATGGGCGGCTTCTAGTCTGTACTTCCGGCCTGTAGAAGTTAAAAAAAAAAAAGACTGGACTACAGACAGCTTCCTCTTCCCTGACTCACACGTTAGCCATGACTCGTTGTTTCCTTGTCCATCCAATTACAAGCTCCCTTCGTCCGTCTTAGTGCAACCCCTGCTTCAAGATGGCTTTCTTATCTAGCCTTTCCAAACGTCTTACGGACACCAAGTACAAGTAGTGAATTATGTCAAAAATAATTTATTGTTATTGTATCATGTTAAGGACAACTTTTTCAAACTAAACGGTTTGTGACACCATACTTCTGTGATTTGGTAGTAGAACCCCAAAACAAGGGAGATTTAAAACCAACATCTAATCACAAGAGGCACCAGTACTTCGCGTATTGATTCTAGGTCAGGTCGGGCGCCAAGAGCCTATATATAACTGTAACTTCTGTGATAAGACGACATATGTTTTGACACACCTTCGGAGATTGCAAGCCAATAGTAAATAATAAAATAAGTCGTGGGGCTAACACATGCTACCCACTTGTACGGTTATAGGCATAGGCAATGAAACCAAATGGCAATATTTGCGCCACACAATTGGAGCTCTAGTGATGACAAATAATAGTATCTGATCAGTTTTTACGTAAAGTCTTAATCAGAGCAATGAAACCAACTTTATGCTAATGCGACATTCTGCTAATACATAGTACTGTACTATTGTTGGCGTACGCCATTGTAATATCATGTCGTCCAAGAAATCTTAGTATGAGACAAATAAATCACAAACGAAAACCGAATAACTGACAAAACAATCCTAGTTTTGCTGTAGTCAATACATCCATAAACCTAAACAATAAAACATAAAAGATCCCATAAGGAATTAATCAACACCAAATAACTTCACCTGAAGACGGGAGTTAATGTCATCTCCCGAAACGTCGTGAAATGTTCGTCGTAAGAAATCTACTGTGTTCTCTTGTGTCTTCATCGTTGTGTCGTCTATTCTGTTGTCTGTGACGTCGTCGTCATCCTGTCTTATGTCTAACATTGTTTTCGTCTCAGTATTGTCTGTACTGTCTTAATTGTGGTGTCCTGATTTTTACATATTATTTTGGTTTGTGTTTCGACTTTTCTTTTTTGGATGTTTAGTTTTCTTTTCTTTATTTGGTGTCGACTAATTCCTTATGGGACCATTTTTTGTGTTCTGTTGTATTGGTTTATGGATGCGTTGACTACAGCCAAACTAGGCTTGTTTTCTTGTTTTTCCGTTTTTTATTTCTGTTTTCTTTATCTCTCACAAATATTTGTGGGATGTCATAACATTGTAATGGCGTATGTCCACAGTAGTACAGTAAGTTATTCTGTCCCATTGCAAGAAACGTTCAAAGACATTAAGCAAGTATATGATTTCAGAATTAAGTGAATATAGATAGTCTGTCTAGCGTGGAGAAACTACTCGCCAGCTAAACTGAAAATTCAATATTTTCGTTTATTCAAAATAGATAATCAATTATTCTATGGACTGGTAAACACATTTACCTAGAAATCCCTTAAATTAATCACATTGCAAGCTTTTGCTTGTTATAGGCCTAACTGCTAAGTTTCTGAGAAAAATCTTCATGTTAATTTCATGGATTATGTACTTACAGTTTCTTAATCCAATTTTTAAATTAACTTATGTATCGTACTTGTAAAACTGTTTCATGTAATTGAATCACATGGCAAAATATCTCTGCTGGTTACAATTAATTAATTTTATTTTGCTGAAAGCCAAATAAAGCAAATATTATCAGCACGAAAACTTCTGGTATCCGTTCTTCACGAGAAAAGTTATGTCCATAAATGAATTCAAGTAGTTATGAGCATAATTTTATCTGCCTCTTGTCCGTCCTGACTCCCGCGGTATTAGTCACTAGTGCAAGTATTCCTGGCTTCCTTTAAATTAAAAATAAAGCAGTGTATTTTTTTAAATTTTACCAGGACATTTTTTTGCTCCAGTGGGTTGATTGAGTTGGCTGTATCTTTATTTTGTGCCAGACTACATAATTTGTTAAAGTATTGAGAATGTTTTGAATACGAAACTGATGCCAAGGCAGGCAGAGCTCCAACACTACAAATCAATTCATTTGAGAGTAATTACTCGGAGAAGAGTTTACAAAATAATTAGAAATACTCATTCTTTATCTTAAATATAGTGCAGGTAATTATTTGAATCAAACTCAGGCGTTGTATAAGGTCTATTTTAGTTCAGACAGACTTAATAAATAACGCTGATAAAGCGCAGAAGAGTTAATTACAAACGAGAAGGGTATAAGAAGAAACATGTTGTGCCAGTTATTCATGCCACAAAAAAAAAAAGCTCAACTATTGAGAACGAACTTAAGTAAATGAAATGCAAATAAAAATAAGAGAAAAATAATATAAACATTATTGTATTTACAAGACAATAAATTGACACACCACAAAAATATTTATTGGCAGACAATAAGAAGGAAAATAACAATACATCAGAAGACGGAAGGAAGAGCTACTCGTATTCGATTGTCGAAGTTTTTAAAGCGTAACAGTTATAGTTAGTAGGGAGAAATATATTTCGCGAGTTCAATGGACCGCATGTCAGAATCCACTGTCCTATTTTTATGAATAGAGACACTATTTTATGGCGAAAATATTTTTGCATTAATTAGTTTCAATATCTTATGTTTAGAGGCCGGAAAAATTCGCGGGTTCACTGACCTGTAGGTTAGCTTACAAGAATATTTGTGAAATCGTGCAGACAGCAGCTGTTTATTAGCTGCTCGGTGACACATTGAAATGCGCATGTATTCCATTATAGTTTTATTATTAGCTCAGCTACTTCCGGGAAGTGTCGAGTAAGTCAGTGACCAATTGTGAACATGATACAGACCTACAGTTGCTGGGATTCTAGCTTGCGCCTAACAGAAAACACGAATTTTTCAGGTCACTACTTATGTTGCATATACGCAGCTCTGCTTCATGGCAAGTGATTGGATGTTTTAACTCTCGCTTGTCTCGGGTTTCTACTTGCAATCACAGACGTATGGTGCTACAATTGTCTTACTCTGATTGGTGCAGTCAAATTAAAGACGTGTCTGAACAAAGACACGCTGCCAATAACCTTGAAACAGTACTACAGATGTGTACGCAAGGCATTGAAACAATACGGGACTAAATTCTTCTCGCGACGAACTCGTGGCTCTAGTTATGAATCACCAGAGCCTCGCATGGAAGACGAGTCTAGCAGTGGCAGTCAGCGGAGACAGAGCAATCTGGTCAGTAGTTGCACAAGTCCAGGGCCTCAACGATTATACCCTCCCGCACTGAACACTAGAATATACCGTAATGTATCGAGGTCTGTCTTATATGAGCCTTATAGCTCTCACCAGCGCACCTGGATGGCCCTGGGTCGAGACCCACGGCGTGCCGTTCGATAGCCGATACATCCGTCATCAGACTCCGGGACCGTGCTAACGGTAAGATCTGAGTTGTCCTAAGATCACCAAACGTCTAGAAGTAACATAAATGAAACACCTAATCCGTTGTCCTCTACAACCTAAGTGATGTTGTAGGGTAACCTTACAATATCCCTTGATATAATACCTTAAGGACGCGGCTACCACAATTTTCATCAAAATTTTTTAATTTTTTATTTGTACACAAAATGTGACTAAATTTGGCTTTTATGAAATTTTTATCTTCATAGTTTTCGCGCAATGGCTTGTTCAAGTCATATTTTGCATGTTTCCGTTTTAAGGACTACACTAAAACCAAGTAATGTACCAAACTAAAAAAGAAATCACAGTGGATAAAGACATTGCAGGCCACAAAGTCATGCTCATAAAAATAAGTAATAAAAATTATTTGTATTAAAAAAATGTAGAAATAGAAAAAAAAAATTAAATTCAATATTTTTTTTAATACAATAATTTTTATTCTTTATTTTTATAAGCGTTACATTGTAGCCTGCAATGTGTTTATCCATTATATATTTTTTTTTAGTTTGGTATATCAGTTGGTTTTAGTGTAGTCTTTAAAACAGAAACATGCAAAATATGACTTTAACAAGCCATTACGCGAAAACTATGAGAGATAAAAAAAATTCATAAGCGCCAAATTTAGTCACATTTTGTGTCTAAAATAAGACAAAAATATCTGGTACAAATAAAAAAATAGTGATTAAAATGTGCGGTGGACTGAGCCCTTAATATTGTTGAACGATTCTTGCAATGGGTTCGTATTATGAACATAAAAGTTTTTTTGCACATACGTTATTGCGGGCGAATGTTGCCGTGTTGCAGAAAATCCCACAATAAAACATAAAACAAGGGAAGAAAAGCCAGTAAGCTGTAGTCAACAGATATAAAACATACAGATAATTCCTGAAAGGAATTTAGTCGTATCCCAGAAGACGACACATGGACAGTAACAGATATAAGCAACACAAAATTAATTCCTAAGTGGAACCTTTTTCCGTCTGGTTTTTGTCTGTGTACATATCCATTCGTGTCTCTCGTTATTTGTGTTGTCGTCGTTCATCCATTTGGTGCCTTCTTCGCACACCCAATTTTTGTTGGTTTTTTGTAATTTTTCGTTTCTCTTTTGTTGTTGTTCTTATTGTCGTTTTTCTCCAGCCGACTATATTCCACTTAGAAATTAATTTTATGTTGTTTATATCTGTTCTTGTCTTTGTGCCGTCTTCTAGGATATGACTAAATTCTTTTCAGGTATTACCTGAATGTTTTATGTCTGTTGACTACAGCTTACTGGATTTTCTTCCTTTGTTCTTTGTTTATTGTGGGATTTTCTGCGGTACGGCACATCGGCCGTAATGGCGTAAGTAGAGAAAAAACTTTTATGGCCTTAACATCGTGATAAACCACCTTGCGGGCTTCACAACATGGGGAAGGCTGTGTACAGCTAGTTCACTAGGTTACCAACACAGAACAGGCACATGTAGTTTTGGTAATAAGTGACCAGTGTACCAAACATTATGATCACAACTAGAATGTTTAACTTATTTTTGTTACTGAAGTTGGAAGTTTTACTATCACAAAGTAGTTCAGGTTTATCCTACAACATTGTAATAACCTGTCATATTAAACCATGTAGAGTGAAGCCACAGTAATTTGAAGCACGTCTTTCATTCAGCAGAAACCCCCAATCTGGACAAGTTTCAGTATGCTTACCTCAATGGCTACAGCCACCACCCCTCTAACTTATGTGTTAAACCGGTCAGAAAGTCATTTTACAACACTATGATTAGAGATCATGCTATATCGCGAAAATGTTTTGTGCCAACATGCCTTTAAAAACGCTGTAATTATTTGCAACACAAAACAAACTAAATAAACTGTTTCTTGAAGTTAATTGTTTTAGTACAACAATAAGAGATGTTCAAATAAGTGGATAAATGGGCGAAGAGGCGAAGAGCAGTTTTCGAATAATCTGGTAACGTCCAAAACGCTGTACACCGCATGGCGGCATCCCATGGCAAGAGACTATTCTTAGACCAATTAGGAAAATGCATAATCGTGATAGAGCTTAATGCAACTGAATACTAGGAATACAGAAGTGAAATAGCCGATAGTATGGCAAACTCATGGCATCATGGCGAAATGCCTACCGACAATCAGCGTAAGGTGGCTTCCCTACTAGCTGGCAGCCAGACCAATAGGAAACCTATCATACATTGCAGGAGCCAAAGAGACACGGGGCTGCTAATAACAGCCTCATGCAGTCAGCAAACGGCAAATTTCTCTCTGTCATTTCACATCTGTATTACTATTTAGTCTGTGGAGTCAACGAGCTGGTGTTGTGACTCTTGTTCACAGGGTTGCCACATCTAAGACCCCTGTCTTCTACTACACAGACTGGACTCCAACTGTAATTGTGCAGTCTTCAATAATTCGAAATTCTGCAAACCTTTACTTGCAACGAAAGTATGTTGTGGAAAGTAACCTTGAAATTGGGCAAAGTAACTTCAGTTTACGGTATATTAAAAGTTATTGCTAGAGGCAGGAACAACTCACGGTTCTTTGACCTGTAGACTATCCTTGAACATCTGTGTATTCATGTCATGTAGTCAGCAGCTTATCATTGGCTGCTCGCCAATACAGTGTTACAACACTACTAGGCCTGAATTCAGCTGCTTTTTTATAATAGGAAGGGATTGTGGAACACTGCGAGTAGCTTTTCCGCCAGCGTATTCTCCAAATCAACATAGCTTCCAGCGCCTTGTATGATTGGCAGATGGTTTGTGTCATGGTGTAGCTGTTCACAGACAAATGACTAACGTTCAGTCGTACCTCACCATATTTAGAATTGACCCAGTCAATATAGGGACACACCAATAACGAAAGAAGGTAGTTGGAAATGAATACAGTACATTGTAGCGTAAGAAACACAACTATTTCTGCGATAAATAAGCATTCCTAGTTATCGCTAGGGTCAAATATCCCCGTTGGTTTCAATGTCTTACTTGAGCATCTGGTGCTCTGCTTCATATTTTGTAATCCGTACAATGATATCCTTTGTATTTTAACACAAGTACAAAGACTTCACCTTTAAAATGTATTGCTACTTACAAGACCTCTTTGTAAATAATGTAACTGTAGAAAAATTTGTGTACTTCAGATCTATTCGATAAATTGTGTTGCAAACCTTCATGCATACGTGTTATTTTTTAACATCATACATGCTGTGATGATCTTTGTTTGACTTGGAAGACTTCAGAACTTTAACTCTATTTGTGTTTATTAATTAAAATCGTTTAACATCTTATGTACACACTAAAAAGTTGTATAATTTGCAGAGTATTTTTTGTAAATTTAAAAATCCTTGTTAAAGTACAAAACTTTTCTTTGTGAAATCATTAAAGATTTTTTACAAGCTTTGGTAAACGTAAAAAAAAATCCTGGTAAAATTATTTGTTTATGAACCTACAAGGATTTTAATTGTAATAAATAATTTGGGAACTATTTGTAGTCTACCAAAATTACAGGTTCACTGGAAATTACATATGTATATATATACAAATCACATCTTCTGGAAGGCGTTTTCCTGAAATGCAGTGAATTTTAATATTGATTGCATGCTTAAAAATAAAATAAATTATCACCGAAACTACATACATTGAAAGTATATAAATATAAAATACCACACACCATGGACGGCAAGGTGGTCTATGGAAGTCCGACCGCTTGGCTCAGTGGTGTCGACCCCCCGTATCTCAGTAAGTTGAGCAGCAGACTTTGATGCGAGGGATTCTGGGTTCAATTCTCAGGTCGTGCTGGGTGTAAAACTTGTGTTTGTCGGTTCAAGTCATTTCAATTGTCAAAGTTTACACAACTGTCACAACTGGGGAATTGTCTAATAATACAGTAAAAAAAAAGTTGTTAGCCAATGCCAAGGGTCCTGGGTTCGATTCCCGGCCGGGGAGATTACATTTAACTTCGATTCCTTGGACTCAGGACTGGGTGCTTGTGTTAATGTTGAATAATTATGAAAGTCGCCATACAATTACAATCAACAACAAATAAAGAGGTCACTTGAATTTGCCATTTTACGGGAGGGGAAGGATGTTTGGTAAAACAAATTTAAAAAGTTAAAAAAAGGACCATCTGCGTAATATCTATGCGCGGGGATTATTTTACTAATTCAAAATAATTTCAAGTCAAATATATTAATTGAAATGGTATTTCATTGACGGATACGTTTAGTGTCATTATTAAAGTAAAATGGGTAATTGAAATTTATTGTTTCCTTATTGCAAGTACACATATACAAACATATCCTTTGTATTTTATTACAAGGTTAACCATTGCATTTTTACTAGGAATTTCTTCGGAAACTGAGTTTCCAAGAATTTTCTTTGTAAAACTACAAAGTAAATCCCAGTGCAATTATTGGCAGCGTGTCATTGAAAAGTGACGTCTCTCATTTGACTGTGTCAGTCATAGTAAGGTTACTGCAACACCTCACGTCTGAGACATGGATAGAACCGTGAGACGCTGTGAGTTAAAACATCCAGTCACTGACTACGAAGCAGAACTGCAGATGTAAAACAAACTGTGGCCGAAACTATTTTCGCGAAGTGTTCGTGGCTCAAGTTATTGCTCATAGTTAGCTACTGGAGTTATATAAAACACTGTACGTCCTATACAACCTAGCGAGTTGGAGCAGTGGTAAAACACTCGCCTCGCATTCGGGAGAACCCGGGTTTGATCCCCGGCGCCGGCATTCCTGATTTCGGTTTTCCAGGGTTTTCCAAAATCTCTCCAGGTGAATACTGGAATGATTTCTTAAACAGGACCTGGCTGACTCCTTTCGCTTTTCCTCCGTTTTCCTCTATCAAGGCCGTGTACTGTTCGAGAGTATGTATAATCAAATAAAACCAGTGGCGTAGCGTGGTTTTGCTAGAAGGCGTGCGGTGTTAGTAAGGACCCGAATTTTTGGTCAAAATATTTGTGCACAAGTTTTCTACAGTGCCTCGTGTGCACATCTGCGGCTATGCTTGATGGTCAGCGATTGGATGTCTTCAACTATCACGTGTCTTTAACGTTTAACTGCAAATCACAGACGTGTATTGTTCGCTGTAACCTTATTACTGATAGGGTGAAATGAGAAACTTCGTTACATAAAGACACTCTGCCAATGATAAACAAGCAGAACTGCAGAGTTGGAACTAAGACTTTGAAACGAGTTGGTACAGAAAATATTTTCGCGAAAATCAGGGGTCTCTATGTATTAGCTCCGACTATACACAATGAGCATGTGGCAGTTGTGTTGCAGAGACTGAGTTTTATTACTGGATAATTGCTACCTTGCCTCTTGTATGCTACTGGCTGGCTATGGAGTGTGCTTGCTTCTACCAGTATAACAGTTTCACAGACAATTCAGTGTTGTGTATAGTAACTACTCTTGGCACTGTACACTTTGGTACACTCCATGCTGCGCCACTGCTAAAATCTCTTTATATGAAGGAACCTGAAGAATTCATGTTTTCATTTAGGTTCAAGCTAGGATTCAAGCATCTAGAAGTCCGTTTCATATTTTCGATTGGCCCAGTATTAATTGTATACCTTCTGAAACCCGCTGAGCCAATAATAAACAACAATAACTAGAGACCGGAAATATTCGCGGGTTCACTGAGTTGTAGGACAAGGACATATAAGTAGTCCAGTTCCAAAACTCTCCTTGTCCATCATCAAGGAAAAATTAGTTCTGAACATTTTTGTGTAGCTTTTGAATGTGCGCTAAATTTGACCAGATGATAGTTTCCAAAACTCGCCTTATTCAATTACAGATACACTTAGAAAAACTGCTTAGGCCATATTACAAATGGACTCGCAAATCAGTTTTTCGCGATTTACTCAGTTTTAGTGAAAGTGGACAATGGGAGTTTTGGAAATGGACTACTCATATGTGTACTCAAGAAAACAATAGCTGCTCATTAGCTGTTCGTTAACACAGTGATATGGGCCTTCATTTAGTTACGTTTTCGTTATTTGCCTTCGACTCTTATGACAGTTCCCGGAAGTCACTGAGCCACTAACAAAAACGTAACTAAATGAAGGCCCATATCACTGTGTTAACGAGCAGCTAATGAACAGCTATTATTTGCTTGAGAACATACACTAGTTCTTGGAGGCTAGCCTACAACACAGTGAACCCGTAATTTTTTCCTGTCTCTAACAATAAGCAACTAAATACATACTCAACAATAAGCAACTAAATACATACTCAACAATAAGCAACTAAATACATACTCAACAATAAGCAACTAAATACCTACTCAACAATAAGCAACTAAATACATACTCAACAATAAGCAAACGAAAAACATACTCAACAATAAGCAACTAAATACATACTCAACAATAAGCAACTAAATACATACTCAACAATAAGCAACTAAATACATACTCAACAATAAGCATCTAAATACATACTCAACAATAAGCAACTAAATACATACTCAACAATAAGCAACTAAATACATACTCAACTAAATGGTATCACTGTGTCAGCGTGCAGCCAATGGACAGCTGCTACCTGAATGAAGTCGCACATATTCTTGAAGGCTAGCATACAGGCGAGTGAATCCGCGAATTTTTTCAGGTATCTACTTATATGAGCTGAGTAGTTTTGTTATGAGTGTGTGTATGTGTGCAGGTCGGAGGCGGTCCCAGCCGGCGTCTGGGCGACGAGGAGCGGCCGCTAGCGATGCAGGACGCTCTGCTGACGGCGCTAGGGTACGCGGATTCGTCTAGGAGGGCTCGTCTCGGCATTGACCCCGAGCTACGACACGTGCTACGCTTCCACGTGGGCCCCGCCGTGCCTCTACCAGAGCTGGAGGGATGTGCCCGCTGTGGCGTCGTGCTGGTGCTCAAGGGGCTAGTCTTCCCGCAGTGGCGCCGCCGGCCCCTGGCTCTCGTTGGTCCTCGACTCTTCCTCTACCCAGGTACACTACGCTGCAGCCATTGCTGGTCGTTTTCCAAGGCAAGCAATATAAGCTCTGACTGTGCCCACATGTCATATACTTAAAACACGTGCTGCTGAGAACGAGGAGTATTATTGAAGAAGACTTTCCTTGCCTCTTATACGCTACTGGAAGAATAGCGTACCTGCTCCTACAAAATGGTCTCACGGACAACTCAGAGTTGAGTATAGTCATTGCTAGAGGCACGGATATTTTTCGTATTCATCTGGTAACAGCCTATACTTCTCAATCCTATACACGCACTGGTCACAGTCAATTGTTAGAGGCGTATCATCTGGCTGCAGGCTAGACTTCTCAGGCTTACACACGCTCTGGTCAAGGTCGAATATGCATTGGCTTCTAACTGTACAAATGGGCGGCTCGTGATATCCCCACGAATTATTTTGTTACACATACATTACTGGCCTGAAGTCGTCAAAGTTGTGTCAAATAGCGGTAGTTTAATCACGGAAGCGAAAGTGAGGTATACGTTCTTGACGTTCAACCTGACCTAGAATCAATACGCGAAATATTCGTGCCTCTATCAATCGTGTATTGGCTTCTACGTACACACAGGTACCACGTGATATCTCCACAAGTTATTTCCTTATTTAATACTGGTTTGCACACGTAAAATATGTATTAAAACAACTGTTCTCCAAACACAGTGATGACAGTAAAGTATACGCCCTTGACGTGCAACCTGACGTAGAATCAATACGCGAAATAATTCTACCTCTAGTCATTGCTTATCACATCACAGCATGCCTTGGAACACGACCACGATACGCCACTGTGATAGACTTATGGAGAGAGGGGACGGGGACGGGGGGTAACAGACGGGGCATGAGTCCAGGCGCCGGGAGAATGGGGGCGCTAAAGTGACATGTTTTTTATATTTATTATTGACCATCTCACTATCTCTACTGCTATACTCTTAACTGTTTGTCTATGAACTATCTTAATATTAGTTTGGTAAATGTAATGTGGCAATAGGCCTGTAAGGTGTTATCGGGGAATAGTGTGTATGGTTTGGATAGCAGCGGAAGATTTCACGAAGACAAGAATGGCTGGGGTGAGAGGGGTGTCAGGGAGAGTTCTCGTCCCGGGAGCAAATTAGCTTATTTAACTCGCTGACTCAAGTTAGGATTCAAACCGTTTTCAGCTTGTGTGACTTCCGTAATTCAATTGGCTTTCGACGAATTTATAGAGTCATGAGTTTGTGGCGCGAAGATTTTTGCACCATTTGGTCCCATTGCCGTACGTACACATCTGCAGCTCTGCTTCATGGTCAGCGATTGGTTGTTTACACTCTTACTTGTCTTGGTGTTCTATTGGCAAGTCACAGACGAATAATGTCACAATAACCTTATTATGATTGGTGCAGTCAAACGAGAGACTTGTCTGAACAAAGACACGCTGCCAATAACCATGAATCAGAGCTGCCGATGTGCACAAAAGGCATCTATATAAGTTAGTGAAAAATCATTATGCGACGAACTCGTGGATCGACTTATTTGACCCTCCCCCAACCCAAATTCTCTCTCTCAATAACGCTGAGCCAATAATAAAGAAATTACTAAGTGCAGGCCCAATTATGTGGTACGACGGTGTCAGCGAACAACCAATTGGCAGCTGCAGTCTGCTTGAGATCGCATACATTTTGGAGGCCAGTCTTCAGGTCAATGAACACGCGAATTTTTCTCGAATCTAGCCTTTTTCAGTATAGAGAGGAATATCCCGCGGGTTCTTTGATCTACAAGCTAAACTTCACTACAGCCAGTTTCGCCCTAAACTTGGTAGAGCCGAATTTAGTTGTTAGTTGCTTACAGTATTATGATTGGTTCAAACTTATTCAGAGAGTGTCTGATGAACTGTAACCTGATTGAAATCATATTGCGAGAAATATACGTGTTTTGGACTCTAGCTTGTACTAAAATAAATTCGCGAACTGTCCCCGTCCTTAATTATAACTTCTAGATTCCATGTGGTTTCTCTTGCATATTGTAGTCCTCCTTCATGGCGTAGTCAGTTCGGCGCCGGTCTTGTCATACTAGATGACCTGGGTTCGAATTTCGGTCTGGGCATGGATGCTGTGTTGTCCCCTCAACTAATTTTGCCCTAATTTACACTTAAGATCTCGATACTGAAGGTCCGTAAAGCCCTCTCCCCTTACCCTTTGCAGGTCATATTTTCTTATAAACGTTCTTTGTTTACTTTGCTGTGTATCAATTTTGCTGGCTCCGCTACTAAATGGCGCGTTTGTAAGTCTCATTGCCATGTTGTGTTCGTATGTTTTGTATTCATTTTATGTCATTCTTTTCTATGCTCCTGGTTCTTCCATAGAGTTTCCCGTATATTTTTAATTGCTGTTTGTGTTCTTTCTTGTAGTTATTGTTAAACTGAGGGAGTTCACTGGGCTGGTGCAAGTATGTCTGCACAATCTGTACTGATGTTAAATCTAACATCCACCACAATGCTTGGTACGCCTCCCCCCTCCTCTCCAGTCTACGCGCCAGCTTTGAGTCCTAATCGACATGGACATAGTAACAAAGACGTCCTAGATTATCACGTTACTCCTGACACTATGTGCGTCATCATGATACCGACGTCAACGCCAGTGTCTATACGTACGAATAACTCAAACATATGAGCACAGAATAGTTAGAAACACAGAAGTAAAATAGCTGGTACGGCGGCAAACTCAGGCACATGCGCCAGAAAAATGGCTTCGCTGGCCAGCAACATGGCCGAAATGACATCCGTCAATCAGCGTAATGCGGCTGCTCTGCTAGCCGGTAGTCAGACCAATATGAAACCTGCCGTAACACGCAGGAGCCAAAAATTCACGGGATTGGTATCAACAGTCTCAGGCAGCCAAATAAGCAGCGAAGATATTCACAAGAGCCACCACGTCATTTCACGTCTGTATTACTATTTAGTCTGCGATACGAGGTAGGCTACTCAGAACTTGGGCCTGTTGGCATTAAAATAAGCACAAAGAGCGCTGTGCCGAAAATGATGATGGACAGTGGCGTAGGTACGGGTAGAGACAGGGGTGAAATGTTCCCTCCTAGAGCCCACCTTCATTCACCCAGTTGCCGCCGACACTGACACTTTTATTAGTATTTTATGCTTTCGCCTCAGAGTGCAACATACATAAATAACATAAATACACATAGTTGAAAATTTCAAAAGTGGACATTTCTTACAATTCTTTCTAGCTCTTTGTACAATAAATTTCGCATGAAAAAATGTGTGTTGTCACTTCACCTTCGTCGGCTCTTAATACCTCGTTGTTCAAGGGTCGTAAAACACTCTCACCTCATCTCACCTCATCGCCACTGTTGATTGAAATATATATTTCATTGTGAGCTCTGAGGATAACATTTGAGAATCGGGAAATAAATGCTGTGGTTGAAACTCCCATTGCCAAGTTTATGTTAACAAGTGACAGACTTGAAATGAAGGGATTTTGGTGAGCGCTTAGCAGCTAGGTTTTCAGCGATGAAGATGGGTGGATTGAATGTGAAGCAGCGCCGGAATTAATGGGACGTACGGACCCGTAGAGCCCTGATAAATCCCGCTGACCATTGGCATTGTTCAGCACGACTCCTCCATGCGAAAATCCAGGTCTACACGGCCGGTTTTTGAACCCGGATCGCCTCGATGTTAGGCGAGTACCCTACCTGGTAAATGGCAGAAAGATGCAGATTTTCTGAAGTGGTATGCTCACTTTACCGCGAATAGGAGGGGCCGCGGTTGTGTAATGGTCATACCACTTTCCTCCAACTACAGCGATCCCAGTTTGATTTGCTATTGCTGAAAATCGTGACGGACGTCGTTGCTCGGCTAATTTTTCACCTGCGCTGAGGAGAACGTCCACAAGTAATTCAGGATTTTTCAAATGTTGGGGAATTTAAAACAAATGTGTTAAATAAGGAATATGTTTGTTCAGTATTAGTTTATCAAATGAAAGAAATATGGCTTGATGGTGTGTTTTTTAAAGTCGATAGCAAATCTGCGAAGTTACATTTAAACTTATAATAAAGTTACTTTTAACGCAATTAATGGAGTGTAATGTACGCACAGGCCTAATATTAAAATTTAAAATTAAATTAATACAAAATTGTGTAAGGTACAATCTCAGAAAACTGTTTTCAGTAATTACGAAATCATAGAAAATCATGATGGTCGAACCTAGGGTCGTACCAGAGGCCTTTCAGATTGCCATCACACCAGCTTTTATTGATGAAGATTACAAATGATGAAAACAATGTGCTGTTATTACTGTACTGCAAGATTTTCTTTTACGATTGATCCCAACACAAAACCAAACTGTTGCTGAAATCAATGTGGTTGATGCAGAACGGTTACTCCTATTGACGAAGTGATTTGTTTTCTAAATTCGAGCCATGGTTTTTCTCTACCTACGTCCGTACGAACATTAAATATGTTTTGGAATTCAAGAGAGACGCGAGGAAAATTTTCGTTTCTAAAAAAAAAGTAATCACCTCTACACATGAAAAGCGTTTTTTAGCAAGCTTACAGCAGTAAAATCTATGCAAGGACTTATGTTCCTGTGAAATGTTGAGACGGGAGAGATGAAGGTTCTAACTTGAAGCAAAATGTCTTACCGTTTTGACCACCCTCTCAAAATTTAGTAAAAACTTATATGATCTGCCAAATTTATGTTTTCCACGTTATATTGAATATTTTTGTCTCAATGTGGAACTATTCCTAGCTACTATTTTAATCAACACATTTGTTTCAGTGGTATGACACATTGTTTACTTTAGAATATTTTAGCACTGGTGATCATTAATAAACCCAAATAAAACAAGGTGAACAACACGTGCGACTTTGAGTGAAAGTGAAGCAAGCGGCTGGAGAGAAGGGATTAAAGCTAATAAAAATATTAACATTACTTAGCTTTACTTCAGAAGTACGTAGTAGAATCTTAAAAGTTTAAATTATACTTTAGCAAAGTTACTGCTGAAGTACAGACAATATAATAATATACTATAAAATACTTGTAAATTCACCACACCGATGTGCGAGAGTGTCAGGAAGGCATGCACGAGGAAACAGTTAGATGTCAATTATGTCAACAGAATTGGATTGTACCATGTTCAACAGTTTCTCTGTTAGCATACTGCAGTATGGCTGATGTCACATAAGGCGTATGGGTGAAAACTTCCATTTCTGTTTACGGAATTATTTTACAGTGTACTTTGAATTTTGTATTACTAGCTGTATGAATTATTTCAAACGCCTGGAGTAATAGCTTGAAGTAAAACAGTGGGGAAAATGCAATTATGACGTGAGTAAGCAATGCTATACTAGTACTTGCAATTTGAAACTTAAATTATTATTATATTTGCAATATACAGTTTAAAATGTATTTTGTATGGTTAAAGCACGGCGATAGTTATTAGGTGAATTACAAATGGCCACATGTGACTACTGTTCTTTTCTGAGATTGGTTACACTTAAGAATTCCACAGCTAAACTGCACTAGTTTACTATTCAATTTTGTTCAATCGGATTTAATTCAATGTGGAATAAATTTCTGTTAAAACTCTACTCTTTAAGTTTTAGTTCTTTGGTTTTAATTTTGTCAACTTCTTAAGGCGCTGCCTGCCACGTGCTTCTAATTCGTTGCATTGATCGGGAATATGCGTTTTTTTTTTTACGAAACTATTTCACATGTTCCCATTGTGCCAATGTACGAAAAGAGAACACACTTCAGACAAGGACTGGATATCTTTGATAAGACACCATGTTTATTAAAAACACTGTTTATAAGTCTCCAACATAGTTAAAAACGGCCTTTTCAGACTACCGTATTGGAAAAAGGACTAACCGGATTATGCGAAACTCAGAATCGTGCACTGAACTTTGCTACACACCTTCCATTATTTAAGTTAAATGGTAATCGCTTATTATAAAAGTACCGTAGTAAAAATGGATCGGCAGAAATCTTGCACACAATTTCAGCGCTGTCTATACCAGCACCGTGTTTGTTGGGCTCCTTATCGACTTGGCTGCCTGCTAGCAGGACAGCCGCCTTACGTTGATAGACGGTAGGCGTTTCCGCCATGTCGCTGGCCAGCGTAGCCATATTCCTGACGTGTGTGGCTTAGATGTCTTACCGGCTATTTCACTTCTGAATCTGTAAACATTGTATGGCGGTGTGGTGTTGCAGGCAGCGGTGGACAGCCGCCCGAGGTGGTAGACATGAGTGGTGGAGGGTTGATGCCCTGCCCTCCCAGGTCTGGTCGCCTCGTGCTGAGGATAGCGCCCAAGGGCGTCGAGGGTACACGACACTTCTTCCTCGGCTTCAACCACGCCTGGGAGAGAGATCTGTGGGCGCTCTGGCTGCGACAGGTACGTACTACGTAGCTCTTTAACCTAGCCTCGCTTCTAAAATCTGTTGTTATAGTTTAGAGGAAATTCAGATTTAAAACTCCTGAACTTATCAGTAACGACAAGAAAATTTCGCGAATTCAGTGACCTCCATGTTGGAATCAACAAACATACTCAAGCCCCCACAATTTGTCCGCTAGCTGCTACTCGCTGGAACAGCGGACAATTAACAAATAGACGGACCTTGAATATGCATAGGACATTTGATTCTAACTTGCGGGTCATTGAATTCGCGAAATTTTCCTGTCCGTACTTATCAGTAGAGATAGGAAATTTTGGCGAAAAGATTTTTGCAGCACTTTGTTTAAGTGCCTTACGTGCGCACCTGGATCTCGACTTTGTGGTCAGTGATTAGATGCCGTAACACCCAGCATGTGGAGGTTAAACCAGCAAATAACAGACGTGATGTGAGGCAGTTATCCGTATACTGATTGGCACAGTCAAATGAATAATGACTCTGCACTAAAACACTCTTGTCAATAGCCATGAAGTTGAGCTGCATGTGTGCACGTAAGACACTAAAACAAAGTGGGGCAAAAAACTATTCGCCAAAAGTTCCTGTCCCTCTTTATCAATTTCTTCAACGACTGGGTCGCTGTTTACTGAACTAGTCCTTGAGGATTCTAGACCAATGGCAAGCCTGCATGGAAACACTCACGGACTCTCACGCTACCTTTTCGTTTCGAGCAGCAGCCAATGAATAAGTAGTTAAGGACAGGATGCACATAGGACTGTGAGAGACAACCGCAGGTCATTGAACCTGCGAATTTTTCGGGTTCCTAGTTATAATTACTCAGAAGCGTAGGGTGTTTGACCCATAATTCCAGCTTGGTGAGTGCAATTAGTAACCAGAGTGAAGATTATTCGCGTCAAAGGAGTCAAAATACCTGCTTCACGGTACACTCCTCACTTACCCTGTTACGATACCGTTGGTCGGCGGGTTTTCTCGGGGATATCCCGTTCCCCCCGCTCTTTCATTCCGGTAATGTTCCGTAATCACCTCATGTCACCTCTCACTAGCGCTAAAGACCACGATGTTAAGCGCTGACCAAAATATCTCTCATCGCTTACGTACCCTGAGCTTGAAATACTTCGCAGCAAGTTGCAATTATTCTTTTTATGACGAAACTACTAAAGGCGCATTACGTTTATATAGCTACGAGAAGAACGCACCCTTCAAACTATGTCACTTAATTTTTAAAAATCCGGGCCCCTCAAAATATGCAAACATGGGTTTTCCAGTCTGCCATATCTGTAAAAATAACAACCGGATTCGAAAAACTCAACTATAGAAACAAGTGTTAGACTTTGAACTATGCTGTTCACAAATAAAACAATGTGGTAACCGCTTAAAGTCTCATAGGAAATAGGATACTAGTAAAGCACTGCACGCCAGCTGAGTGGCTTGCACGGAGAGGAAGCTGATGTTAGCTAACGAAATTGGAAAATTGGTTAGAAAAAAATTAACAGTAGAGGAATTAGTATTTACAAAATATTTTTAGTGAAATATATAAATTATAAAGTAACCATTACTACAATAATAATACAGCTGAAAGCGTACCAAAATTGTAATTCTCCTCTCGCAGGAGTCCCGGGATGCTACCCAGACTATCGCGATAATAGCTTTATTTCTGTACCTGTCTTCACATGAAAACTGATCTCACGAAAACCGCATTAGTTATCATTCTGTATCAACGTGCATGTAAGACGTAAACACTAATCGTAAAGTGTACAACTAAAAATTTTAATTGAAGTAAAGTTTGCTAATGCGCTTTTAAGTTTATATAAACACGAAATAAATTGTTTGTACAATCGTAGAAGGTTTGGCGGTAGTCGTGCGACGTTGCAACACTGTATTTCTACCACAGAACTTTTAGATATACAGAAGTGAAATAGCCGGCAGGACGGCAAACTCAGTCACAAACGCCAGCCAAGTGGCTTCCCTGGCCAGCAACATGGCGAAGACCTCTACCGCCAATCATCGTAAGGTGGTTGCCCTGCTAGCCGGCAGCCAGGCCAATAGGAAACTTGCCGTAGCATGCAGCAACCAAAGATACACGGGGCTGGAATAAGCAGCTCCAGGAAGTCGATAAACGACGAAGTTCGTCTGTATCAAACGAGCCGACACGTCATATCACGTCTGTGTTAATATTTAGTCCGTGTTTCTACTCTAAAATGGGGTTGAATTCCTTTACTTACACAAAGCGCAGTACGCACACTTACGAAATAATGTTTCACGGGTGAAGACGCATCTGTGTTCGACTGGCGTTAAACTTCTGGCCGATCCTGCTCATCAACTGCACGGGGTAGGCGTATATAATTCGAGCGTTACCTCACATTGGTGAGGAACGTTTTTGGAAACGTGTACGTGCCGATTTTTGGCCAAATACTGTTTTATTTGTTTATTTCATTTGGACGTTTTAAGTGCCCTCGAACTACACATGACCTTGGTATACGTACACTTACACATATACATGTATGAATGAAAATATTCACTTACCGCCATATTTTAACATAATGTAAAAACACTGAAATAACGGGGGGGAAAGGGCTAGGAGTAGGCCAAGACCTGTTTGTGGAACCATCCCAGTATTCGCCTTAAGTGATTCACGAAAACCCTGCAAAACAGAAATCATAATGGCCGGTATCGGGGATCGAACCCGAATGCTCCCGAATGCGATGCGAGTGTATTACCACTGATCCACCACACTCGGTTAAGAGTGATTAAGTGCGATAAAATCATAATTTTACATTTGTATGAAATAGGGTTAGTTTTGTAGACAATACTTGTGAGTGCAGTTTTCCCTAACGAAACAATTTTAGCTCTCTTAGTTTTCTCATAATGGTGCGACAAAGTCAAAATTGACATGTTATGCTGCCATGCAAATAGTGAAAACCAATTGACTTATGTAAGTGAAATAACATGCCACGGGCTACGTAATAAAACATTTTAAAAAAATCTCGTGAACGCTGAATTTTCAGCGTTTTGACTGTACTTTTGCGATTAAAAAAAAAAATGCAGAATATTACGTTATGTTCTATTTAATGCTTGCATAGCTAATGGGATGCAATATTACAGTGAATTATTTTATTGTAGTAGGAAATTTGGTTTTCACTATTTTCATGGCAGCAGAACAAGCGCCGTTATGAGAAAACTATGAGAGGTAAAATTGTTTTGTAAGAGGAAACTGTACTCACAAGTATCGTCTACAAAACTAACACTATTTCATAAATATATAAAACTATTATTTTATCGCACTTGAACACCGTTAAGGCACTAAGATGTGGAAAGTGCACATTGAAATGTTAACTGTACTTGTCAAGTGTGAACACACAATCCACTGAAATCTGAATGAGTAGAGCAGTAAATTTTTGGGTAAAAGAATTCTCTAGCAACTTGTTTCAGTTCCTTACGTGCACAATAGCTGTTGTGCTTCATATTTATTGGCAGCGTGTCTTAATGCAGAAGTGTAGCTCAGTTTAGTGCGCCTATTATTAGGGACTCCTATTTTTCGTGAAATGGATTTTGCCTCAGTTTGTTTCAGAGCCATACGTACACAAATTCAGCTCTGCTTCACTGTTATTGGCGGCGCGTCTATTTGAAGAGCCGTATCTCATTTGATTGAGCTAATTACAATAACGTTCCTCCAACAACACACGTCTGTGATTTGCCGGTGGTATCCCATAAGGCTCGCTAGAGTAACAATATCCAATCACTAAACACGAAGTAGAACTGCAAATGTGTACGTAAGGCATGGAAACGAATTGAGGTAAAATTCTTTTCGCGAAAAACAAGGGTCCCTACCAAATATAATAAGGTGACTGAGACACCGCACGTCACTGATTTGCCGGTAAAACACAAGACGCGTGCGAGTTAAAATATACAATCACTGAGCGTCAAGCGGAGGTACAAATGTGCTCATAAAACATTGAAACAAGTTGGTACAAAGTTATTTTCTCCAAAAATTACACAGTAAATACACTTTCGTTGCCATAACATTATGTTTGCTTAACTATGAGCCAGTATAAAGTTGCTTTACCACACAGAAAATGTTTGTTTGAAAGTTACAGTAGTAATAAATATTGTGTTTATTCTTAAGATAATTTATTTCAAATATTTGTGGTGCAGATAGTAGTAATTATTACACAAGCTTTTGTTGAAAAATGTATTATCTTTCTACAAACCAACTTATATTATATTCAAAGAAAACTTTTAAAGACAAAATGTGACAGAAAACATATGTTTTCCGTATTTTCTTTACTGTAAGGCATGATTAATTTACCGCTTTCTGAACACCTTTGCAGTGTTGGTTGGTTGTGGCAACGATGATCTTTGAAAGAACTGTGCAATGGGAGTGCATGACTGGATTTATTTACTTGGACATACTCCATTGCTAAATAAATGACTGTTAAAAGAAAACTAAAAATAATACAAGAAAACATAAATATGCAGAAATCTGTACTGTCAGAACAAAACCAAATAAAAAAAGAACTCGCAGCCAATGGTTACCCGGCAAACACCATCAAACAGCACATGAAACCTAACAGAACACTTAAGCCCACAGAAACCGAAAAACCAGCAGGTACCCTAGTTATTCCGTATGTTAGAGGCCTTTCAGAAAAAATAAGACGCCTGGGAAACAAATACGG
>PNEQ01035161.1:28124-51368 GCA_003012365.1 Medauroidea extradentata | reverse complement strand
AATCAGTTGTTTTTAAATATTTATTTATGGTTAGGTAGTTGTTAAGCCCAACAATGTAGCATACAAACTACATTTAAATTTATATGTTAAAAATCCACTTTATCAAAAATATAAAATGTTATAATAGTTAACTCACTACATTAAGATAAATACATTGTAACTTACCTGGAGTTATGGAACAATAACTGCCATAAACATTATGTTTAGCATGCTCTGTCACCAGAATAAAACACCACTATAAACAAACAGAGAGAAAACAAAACCACCTATGTAACATTATCCAAGCAAACAGAGCCATAGATAATACAAAAAAACTATATACTGTTCCGGAATTAATTTGTGTTATGGTTTTATATGTATAAGTGTATATATATATATATATATATATATATATATATATATATATATATATATATATATTCGTGTCTCTTAATACGACTATATTACTTTTCAGAATTGTACGTTTGTTTCATGTTTGTTGACAACAGGTTTTTCTGTAACCCGGCAACATAATTCGTTCGCAATGGCATATATCTAAAAATTATTGTTCAGTTTGTAAAATTTATTTTGATTGTCCATATAATGTAAAGTTAACTGCCTAAGTATAAAGTTGACCATTTTCTATAGCCATTATAATTAAATTTGTATTACTAGTCGAACTAAAACTATGATAACAACGAAATATGTAGTTTCCAAAATTTAAAGACATAATTGGCTAATTGCGCCACCTCGCTCGGTCAAACCGAAAGAATGGAACATTTCTTTTAGGGTTTAGTAACTAACAAAATGCCACATAAATATGAAATAACGAATTGCAAGGTAGCCTGTAAGGGTTTCAGCAGTCACATCACGGCGTTATCTTGACTGCAATCGTGTCGTTGGGCAAGCCGAGGTATAAGCGGGAGCTTGTTGTGAAGAAAGCTACGAGGCGTGTCTATTGTTCCGCAGCCTCTCTCCAGACAAGTACAGTACAACCACATCCAGAGAGAGAGGGACCACAGTTAGAACGGCTGGCTACTGACAGTGCTACAAACTCGCTAATGAATGGCTTCTCCTCCGCTCATTATGCAAGTCCACTTAGCGCCAGCCTTGACCGCCATTCCTAACATCTTCCTTCGCTACGTCATAGCTGAGATTACTTCCGACGAACCTATTTAACACAAGCCTTACAATGACGCTTTTTATCACTTGTAGGCAAAAAAGATAAGCAATAAGGACGAGACTAATGCGCGTTTCAAAAATAGTATCCTATTTACGCACTGAGCACTTAAATTGCCACGTGGTGTTTGTTTTCGTAGCAGTCTTTTCATTCTATAGAAATTCAAGGGGTGACCTCGTCATTGAATTTGTGAGAATTCTGAATACACGGTCAGGATGAACTCGAGTCATCTGATTTGCCACCTCTTTTTTATTAATTTATTTTTAATTGGACCAAATGTGTAAATAGAATATAGAAAACTTTATGATAGTCATAAATCAACTAAAGGCGTTATATTGCTGATGTATCGTAAAAGTATTGATCATAATCGTACCTAACTCCACTTCGAAAATGTCAGAGTGGAATGTAATTTCTCTCCCTGCTGCTAAGGTTAATTCTACAGCAGGTTAGACACAAAGTTTTGTTTTCTTATGGCAGAGTTTGGCCGCTAGTTTCGCTGCTATCGCTAATGGGCCATATGAAACTGTAGTAAAATTTAATTTAAATAGGTTTGGAAGATATAGACGTCATTTAATTGATTTTTAAAGTTAAAATAACTCAATTTCGCGTTTAAATTTTCAACTTAGTGTAACATAAAATTCATGAAAGCTCTGTGATTGGTCAGTTTGCACCCATTACCGACACCAGCGCTCAGGCGGCAGAAAATTTCCTTGTGGCAAACTTTTAACATGGACATTGCCGACCTGTAGTAGAATTAACCTTACTACTACAAACCGGCAATACGATACGCATAGAACCTTCTTAAACCCTGCTCAATGAACAACATCACGCAGCCGCACAATATTAAAACAACGTAGTAACCATGTGGAATATTTTTACCATATACTGCACTATACTCTTATGCATTCAAAAAATATTGTATCTTCATTTATGTTGACTGTATTTTTTTTTCTTGGACATTCTCCATTGCGATATAGATGACTGTGAAAGAAAACTAAAGGTAACGGAAAAACATAAATAAGCAACAGGATGCGTACACAACATGAAATCGCATAAATTGAATCGGGTAGAATAAAACAAGGACAAACAGGTACGAAATAAAAATAATAAAAATCAAAAATTAAAAGAAAAACCCAAGATAGACAACACAGGTTTAAGGTCTGCTTTGATGAAGGTACAAACAGAAGAAATGTATGACCAACAAAATAAAAATAAAATACGACACACAAACGTGGTGAAAGAAAACCAGTACTATATCAGACACGAACAGAAAAAAAACATGTGACACAACGATGAGACGGAACAAAAACACATCCAGTCGTGCACTTCCATTGCACATTCTTTCAAAGATCATTCACAATCATTAAGTTGGAGTCGTCACGTGTGACAATGGCTAAATGAAGCTGACATTCACAGCGTAGGCCTAGTTGGTAGCGTGTCGTATTATGACACATGGGGTTCTGGGTGTGAGTCCCGTGAAATATACTCTTGTAATTACAGTCATCTCCCGATTATCCGTACTAATGGAGGGGACTGTTATATATTTTATATAAACCGTATATATTATTTAGTTAAAACGCGACACACCATTTTTTCCTTTCTTTTATTTATCTGTTATTTTCCAAAGAGAAAACATAACAAAGTATCACATATATTTCTATGATTCCTCAACATCCTTTCCAAAGAGAATACATAACAAAGTATCATATATATTTCTATGATTCCGAAAACATCCTTTCCAAAGAGAATACATAACAAAGTATCATATGTATTTCTATGATTTCTCAACATCCTTTCCAAAGAGAATACATAACAAAGTATCATATATATTTCTATGATTCCTCAACAGGGATCGATGTCTCGGATAATCCAAAATCGCGGATAATCCACTTTCACCTTTTATTTGATCTCAGTAGAAAGAAAAAAATGTCAAATTCATTCCTGCAATAAGACATCAATTTAATAAAGTAGACTCTTAATTATTCGTATTAATTATTACGGGGTATGCGATATTAATCTAATAACACATGTAACAAAAAATAATCACGGACATCTTATTTATCTTAAGGAAAAAATCTCGTTATTCCAGTCATGCGTGACGAGGGACGATCTCGTTAAAAACTTCATGCGCTGATATAATTGTTTTGTTTACTAGTAAATACTTTAATCTTCTTCAAGCCTTTCAAAATACAGTTCCGGGCATAACAATGTGAACATTATGCGATTAAAGACAGCGTGAATGTATAAATAACAAAAAATATGTTTCATAATCCATTTTTTAATTTTCTTAAACTATTTGAAGTGAAATATTTTGCGTGGATAGTCCGCAAATCGGATGATACACACATGGACAGTCGGGAGTCTACTGCATCTGATTTGGATTTTTGTGTTCGTATGGATGCGTCTAAATTTCGTCACACGCTCTGAATTAACGCGCTAGACGGAAAATTTTTATTACTTTAAAATTTGTTATATTTGATTGAGATAAGGTTTGTTTTGTAGACCTACATTGTGACTATTTTTTACTGCAATGAAATAATTTATGGCGTTTCTAGTTTTTTATAATGGCATGTCTAAGTCCTGTAGAGCATAAAACGGTTTTATGCTCTACAGGAAAATCAATGGCTTACCAAACTGAAAAAATTCATACTGAATAACTAAGTTGTAAGCTACAGTGTCTCCTATACAAAAACAAAAATAAAATATTTTCGAATGTTTCGAAAATTCTTGAATTTTTTAAATTTTAATTTCAAATTTCAGAATGATAAAAAATTTTAACTGTTTGTTTTTATATATGACACATTGTAGCCTACATCCAAATTATTCAGTGTGAAATTTTTCAATTCAGAAAGTCACTTGGATTTCCTGTAAATAATAAAACAGTTCAATGCAAATTCGGACTTTGATATGCCATTATATAAAAACTGGGAAAGATAAAAATTATTTCATTGCAGTAAAAAATAGTCACAATGTATGACTACATAACAAATCATATCTCGTACAAATAAAAAAAATTTTTAACGATTAGAATTTTTCGTCAAATGCCCCCTTAAGAGCATTAGTGACCGTTTTAGAAATATTTTGAAAGAGAAAAAATTTTTACTAATGTTTTCGGGTATCCTGCTCTGTCCCTCTGCCAAGTTTTGTCCCAGTTCCTTGTTATATACAGATTTTTGGCAGAAACCTTCGAGGACGCATGCACAACTCACCAACTTTTCATAGGAATCGAACGAATGGCATAAGACCACATATATTACAAATCCGATAGACATTAATTTATATGTACGTTGTAACTGACAACATTAAAATGCAGACAGTTAGTGCCCAGAGAAGTGTCAGAATTTACTGAAGTTATTTATTTTACTTATTTATTTGGTTTTACGTGCCCTCGAGCAGTACAAGGCCTTGGTAAAGATACTCGGGGGGGGGGGGGGCAAGGGAGAAGGAGTTGGCCAGTTATGCGCAAAAAAAAAAAAGTATGATCAAGTATCGTGTTCAGTATTTCAAATATATTTTCTTGCGAAATGTGTGTGACTCGTTCTGAACCTTGGAAATAAATCACTTCGCAAAGCACGGTTAGTTTACATACCGTGTTTGCTTATGTACAGAAGTCGTAAAGGCGTCACGATGACGATAAGACGTTTGTGATGCTATAAAGAGTCACCGGAAAATCAAACGATATTATTTTTATCATCCACCGTCTTTGTATATTACACCCAAGCGTTGGCTAAGCCACCGATATATTTTCCTGTTATCCCTCTCCGTAGCAGCAGTTTTGTTTGCTTTCACTGCCGCAATAAATCAGTTACTAATCTATTTACGGCAATTCGTTTTACTAATTTGAGAGATGTTGATAAAATGAACTAATTAACATATTAACATCATGCTCCTACTCAAGGGGTTGATACCCTACATGACACTTCTGCAACGCCTTCTAACTATAAACGACCAGCACACCTCCATTTAACTATAGTGTCAGTCTAAAATTTTCTTACAGCACCCACATTATACAGCTATCTTCGAAATGTTCCTCCAAATATTCATTAGAAAAAACAAAATTTAAAACAAAAAAAAAATCTTATTGTAATATTAAGCGGCAACGTTTTATTAACAACTGGTTTCAAGGATTTTATAATGTTGAACAAAACGATAACATTCTTCGGTGAGTCGCGAACTATTATTTTTCATTTAGTAAAATTTTATAGACTTTTGGTGCAAACGAGGTATTGATAATAGTGTCTAATAGAAGGATATTTTGTTGCGAATGTGCTGTCTCTGTTAGTTTTTTAAGTTTAACTGACAATAAATATCGTGTTGTTATAGTAGAACGGTAAAAAGTAAAAAATATATATAAAGTTGATTTATGATCACTACTGAATCAAGGGTGTTAATTAGTTGTAATGTAGGTAATAACATAATTTTCCATTCCCAATTGAAAGGTGAAACGTAAAGTAAATATATATGTATATATATCATACGTACATCCAAAAGTTAAACTTTCCCGTTATGTGCAATGTTATAGCTTCGTGTTCAAAAGTGAGTTTGGTGATGTTTAAGTTTACCTAGTAAAAATGTCTTAGTTTGGTACATGGGCTCCACATCATAAAAAACATAATGGAAGGTTAAGAAAACAAATGTATATACTCGATTGTTTAAACCATTCTTATTACAAATTACTACTTCTGGTTTGTGGCAGTATTACTTAAACAATGCAATAGCACACGTAGCAATAACAATTTTTTACTGTAAAGAAACCAATTCTTTGCGGTTTTATTAGCTTGCGGTAAAATAACCTTATTTTAAATCAGACAATATCTTTATACTTAGTTTATGTCTAAAAAAGTTTTCTTTAATATCAACTTTATTTTCTTTGTATAGAAGAAAACCACTTCTTCAACGTAACGTCTTTCTTCAAAAAATGCATGTAATTCTGCTAAAAATATCAGGTGCATGCTGCAAATATATTTTAATGGTAACGTTAGTTTTTCGTTGCCATTACTTTACGTCATTTATAGCAAATCTTGTTTGCACTTTTTAACTTTAATCAAAAGTTCACTCTGACGTATTAAAATTTGTATTTTTCATCATTAGTTCAAATATAGGCTAGTAATTGCAAATTATAAAACACCGTAACGTGTTTACCTGTTGTTACTAGCGAAAACATGTTGACGTCAATGAATAGTATAAAAATTGCGAGAATGAGTTTAGGTCGGTTATTGATAACCGGTCCAAAAATTTCATTAACTATAAAATAACGTCTTCAGAATTTCGATATGTCTTGGCGAGCTATGAGACGACAGCAGCGCCAGTCGGATTGTTGCGGGGACAATAAGAACTATGGCATCTCGGTGCAGTGTCTTATTGTCTGGCAGTGTCTGGTATGGTCGTGATAAAACCTCCCTTGTGAAACAAGTTGTATTGCGAGCGCTCGCTGCGAAAATTGGACTTCGCGAGAAAATAAGAGGCTGCATGCACGCTGCAAGGGAGTTTCTCGGGAAACAAATAAATAAAAGAGGTACAGAAGATATATCTGTGCGGACGAACATGGAAAATACTCCTGGAACATAACTGCGCGTAGCTCATTTGTCTGTAACGGAACGCTTCTGTGTGTCGTTTTCGAATAGACGTCAACTATCGCTCCGAACTATAAAAATTATTCTTAAATGTTTTTTTTGTCCTCTGAGGCATACTGACAAAAATTTTGCACCGAAATATTTTACAGAAAAAGTTACAATTAAGATCAGATTGTAATTAACAAAGACTAAACATCATGCGTGATAGTCTTTGTGTTTCTGGTGAGGGCGTAACCTACCGATGGATGAAACTTACGACCTTAGTTTAAGTATTTATTGTATAGGCCTAAGTATCAGTTGAATTTTTTAATTGTCAACTTGAGTCGGACAAAGTTATATATTGCCACCTCAATAGTATAACATATGTGTAGAGTTTGTCATCAGAAGAGCACTGGATGTTCGGATGGCGGACATTCTATTGGTGGCAGGAAAATCAACCATCTACGCTTTGCTCATGATGCGATACTTATTGCAAGAAGTGAGGAGGACTTGATTTGTGTGAAGACTTTTAGTTTAGATTTTGGTCTACAGATAAAACTTTAAAAGAAAAGTTAGACTAAAGATTATTAATCAATTAGATCAAGGTCAGATCCAACTTACGGGACACTCGAAGTATATGGAGATAGTGAAAGAATCAGTATATACGAGGTCTGCAATCAATGATTTGGCAAATCGTGATAAAGAAATAAAGCGATGTATTTTCCTATAGGTCGAGCTGTAATACTTATAATGAGGAAGATGTTGTTGAACCGGGTAAAATCCAAAACAACAAATATGCGTTTGCTGGAATCACTGGCGTCCCGTGTGTTCTTGTACGGTTGTCAGACATGGAACGTGAAGGTTAGTGACAAGAGCAGAATTGATACTTTCGATATGTAGTGCTGACAGAGGATGCTAACGTATACCATGGAGAGAAAGACTATGCTTCCATTATAGACTAACTGAGCATAAAAAAAATCATTTATCTTCACATGTTAGTCAGAGCTACCTCCAGGTCCTTGGGCCCATTTCGAGGAAAGAAGGAATAATTTGTAAAGGCCAAGTTGAAGGAAAACCATCAAGAAGATGGTTAGAGCAAGTAAAGAAGATTACTGGCCTGCCACTTCACATTATTTAATGTATAGCTGAAGACCGCTCTTAAAGGATACGTTTCATCAGGAACCAAGTTACATAATGAATGTATAAAGAAATGAGGTCAAGACGCTTAGCAATGAGTAACCAACAAATTATGACGACTATTTGATACTCAGAACGAAATACAATTGTATGCCTTCATGGCAGATTTCTGTTATTTAAAGATATATGAAGAACGATACCATTACATTCTCAGAATGGAGTAATGTAAAAGAAAATTACTTCTACCCCAAATATACGTGCCTAAACTTGGATTTATGAAATGTCCTACTGAAATATGAATGAGCGAGATATTTTGGTCAGCGCTCAACAACAATGTCTTTAGTGCTGGTGAGGGGTGACATGAGCAGCGGCGGAATGAAACATCGGGGGAAACGGGAGATCCCCGAGGAAACCCACCGACCAGGTGCAACGTTCGGTACGATTCCCAAATGCGAAAATCCGGGAACAACTCCGTCGGGAATCGAACCTGGATCGCCTTGGTAGAAGGCGAATGGTCTGATCATTTCTTTTGTGTTTTTTACAAACGGAAAGTTGTTACAGTGTACATATTACATGGAGCTATGTGTATCACTCTTCATTATGTCCAGTGCTGAAAAAGAAAACAAAACAAATAGAAAGAAACACTATCACTGTGTAGTTAGTAGAACAAATATTTTAAAAAGGAAGATTATTTAAAACAAAAATAGGTAGTGTCCAATTCTTCGCCGTAGCTTACCGTCCTTAAACATGGCCCACCTAGCTTGGCATTCATGTGCCGAAACGTCCCGAAGTGAGTACGGTGACACATTCCTAAGCGTGAATTCTATTAAGTTCGTTAATATCTATGTGGCTGCCCGACGTGGTAAAGTTCAAAAAGCACATCCTGTCTGCGCGCACCTAGATAATAGTCGTTTACACCAGCTCCGTAATGGTGCAGAATGTGTACACTCGGCGACTCTGTGAAGCGCCGTGTTGCGAGCATAACATATTTCACATTGGTCATCATAGGAAAGGCCAATACGTTTACGTCGATACCATTCGGCCTCAACGGTCGACTTGCTACAATATGAGTCATATTAGGTGAGTAGCCGTGGGCAGGGTATCACATCCCGAGAGTAGACTTTTGACTATGTGCCCGTTGGCGTTTAACAAACTCTGAAGTACGACATGGGGAAACAACTAAAATCGAAGGGGGTGGAGGAACGGGAATACCCTTAGGAATCACGTCTGGCAACTGAAATTTCCGCCACATACTCCACATGCCAAAAAATAATATGTCAAACCTCGTCGTGAATCGAACACGGATCGCCTTGTTGGGAGCGTTCTTGCCACTTCACCAACCGCGATCTTAAACGTCCAACTTCACATAAAAACCTAATTTGCTACTAAGCTATATTAAGAACATGTTTAAGGTTGATTCTCACCCCTTGTGTTAAAGTTTTCATTAATAAATCATAGCAAATTTTCATTGAAATTGCTATAAAAAATAATTATTACAGCCCTTTAAAACTACACAAGTACCTTCGATTTAATTCACCAATGTTTTTTGCATACGCATATCTGATTATTTTAAAAAGGCAAGAATAAATTTATATTTAGAAAATTATGTATGACTAATTGTGTCATCATAATGTTATTAAACTTAAATTTTACAGCAAAGTAATATATTTTACTAGAGTGATATAAAGATACATTTAAAATATGTGTTTACAAACAACGTAACAATGCATAAAACCAACTTATAATGCGATGTCCCACCTTAATACACTTGCCCTCGTTAGTCGATTCTTCATGTCACTATATATTCAACCCAATGATGCAAGTTTCGTGTAGCAAAAATAGAGCACAGAATCCAATCCTAAATTTCAGCAATTTCCAAGCAGGTCATTGGTGTAGACATCTGCCCTATCTTCCGACAAAAAAAATCCGCAGCGTATTAAAGTTATTGGAATAGAATAAGAAGCAGTTTAAAATTTTTCCTAAATAACTCCTTCAGAAATAGGTAGGTAAACACCATCAAAACTAACTTTATTATAGTGTTTGCGAAGTTTAAAACATCCGAAAACCATGACCATCAGGAACGAATGAAGTAGCGCAACAGTAAGCAACACGTTGACTTATCATTCGATAGGACCTGGGTTCAATTCCTGGCTGCGGCCAACCCTATTTCAGTTTCCATGATTTCCTTAAATTGCTCCGGGCAAGCGCTGGGATGATTCTTTAACGAAGGCAGTGGCCGATTCTTCTCTCAGTTCGTATCGTTATGTCAGGTTGTGTCACCGTCCCTAATGCCTTCGCTGTATATGAGACGTAAATCTCACTTACCTTAGGTTACCTACGCTCCAGAAATTTAAGTAATCCAACCCCATTAGTAAATAATAAGTTTATAATGTATTGTTGCATGCTGTGCCTCTGAGGGCCGGCTGGTTGGATGGAAACTGCGTCGAAACACCTTATCGACTAGACCACGATTCACAAGCCGAAAGGCTACGTAGTGGTAGTGACGCAGAGCTACGTCATAGAGACCTGTGTCAATTGAGTCTTAACCCTACGAGTCCGGCCTACGAGGCTCAAGTCACGTCTGCAGCATGATGTAATGTCTATTTTTAGAATCCTGTAATTCGGTTAATGCCCGGAGTTTTGCCTAAGTATATAAGCCCCGAATCAACATATTTGGAGAGAGTTCGCTATTATTCATGCTGGAGGATGGTGTTATGCTTGTGGAGAGAGACTGGTGAAGACATCTTGGTGACGTTAAGGTCTACTGTGAGGCTACAGGCTCATACCTTGGGAGCAGTATTGGGCGGAACAAGAGGACTGGTGCTGCGGGTCGACGGACAACAAGCAGGTACGTGACGGGGGTCGAACCGAAGACCTCAGGTGTGCAGACACTGGTGCACTCGGGGTGCTGCGCAGCACATGGTGAGCCATCACCACTTCGGACTGGTAAGGTTGTACATTGTCACTATTTGAAAGACTGTTGATTGGATATGTAACTGAACTTTGATTGTGATATGTAGTCTTTAATTAATTGATGGTAGACATTTTTGTGCTTTAATTGTCAAAGTTAATTAACGTTTCTGTGAAACAGTAGTAATTGTGTGCATAACTAATTGTGTTGTGAAAGTTATAGTTGTTTGCTGTTTGGTGAATTTTTGTAAGCTTTGTGGGCTGGTAAATCAATAACTTAATTCAACTCTTTTATTTCTAATTATAAGACTTCTTTCCCAAAGAACTCACAGAAATGCAAATGAGTTTAAAATATGCAAATGAGTTTAAAATGTAAAAAATTATTATATTTATAAGGCGTGATAACCAATACTTATATAATTTATTGTATACCTGAATTACATCCTTCGAGTGACATTTTTACTTCACAAACTCCTCCAGACTTCTCGTCCAACCAAAATACTATATTTTGATGAACATACACTCAAAAGCCTTTAAACATGTTTTATTTAAAATACATGCGTGTTTTGCATCTGCTGGGAACTATCTACCCTGCTCGGGAGTAGGGTAGACCTGAGTAGATCCAGGGTAGAGATCGAGTTGAATATTTTGAGATCTTGCGGGCCAGTAGACTTTTATCGCATGTGGTTCTCGACCGATTTTAGATTATTGTCTACTCTATCGATTAGATCGAATAAGGTTTTCGTAAGCGCCATTGGAGTGGATCAATTCTAAAAACTTTAAATAAATGAACGTCAAATGGAATGTGCGTGGAAACGAATCTGTATCCGGCGTGGCTGAAACACGTGGCAAGCGTTCATTCATCTCCGTGACAGGAAGTCGACTGACTTCCTCGCATCCTCTCTGAACCACCGGCTCATCTCCGCCCAATGCCCGCTCCTTTGAACGCGGGAAATGTACGTCCCCAAGCATTGACTACAATAGCGCGCCGCTTCTGTAAATATTAAAGTTCTGAAGATTTGAAATAACAATAGAGACTGATCATTTCGAGCTTCAGAACCATTATACGGTAGTCTCCCAATGACCGTTGATTACTTTTTGTATTCCCCAGTCGGAATAAAAACTTTTTATTACCTGCTACATACTTCAGTCAGAATTTTCTTTATGTATGCTTCGAATAAATAAACAAAGTAGTGTATACTCTAAAGAAATTGTGTTCTTTTACAAAAAAAAACGTTTTGGTAAATTGAAAATATTCCTGAGGTTTTTGCAAAGAAAATACTTGTACTTTTACTAACAAAAAATGTTAATAACGTAACAATGTAAATCTTTGCACTGTTACAAAGGTTTGTGAAAGTACAAAAAATAAATAGTTCCCGTAATTAAAAAAAAAAAAAAATGAATACACGAAGAGGATCCAAGAGGGCAGTGTATATCACCCCAAGAGCAGACATCTGACTGACGAAATTCTGAAGGATGACAATAAATGAAGACCTTCAATGGGAAAGTGATGGAATGCATGGGGGATACAGAAGTACCCTAAGAAAACTCGCCAGCCAATGTCAATTTCTGCCACGTTTCCAACGTGAGAATAATCGATGAACGATACCTCCGAGAATCGAGCCTGTATTGACTTGTTGCTAAGTGAGCACTAAAACACTTAGCCGACTGAGGCCGTTATCGCCGTGTTGAGATGTGAGTGATCGGGTCATGCCATTACGAGTCGAGGTGAAAGGGTATTTATATTATTTTCTAGGTGGATAAAATTTCAAGGCGTGTCTACGCTCTGTACAAGCTAGCCTGGCATGAATCATGTACGTGCCAACTATTCTAAGAGTAAAAGGAGGAAAAAATACTTAAAAAAAACTCTTCCAACGTGATTTGATACTTTGCGTGTGACAGTCTTCGTATTTCTCTACAAGTCTTGAGTAAAAATTGGTTTTGTGCTGTGACAAACAAAATCATACAACATCAAAGTTCCTAAAAAGTACCATTGCCTAGAAATAAGCTTTAGTAGGCCATAATATGTGACCCATATACTCAGTTTACAAAATGGCAGATTCGGGGTATATACCTGTTTTGTCAGATTATCACCTTAATGAAAATTGATTAGGGCTATACCACAAACATGGCCCAAGTGGTTGATTATCTGGACAAAAAATGCACACGGAACCCATCTCAGCAATGTAAATGTTGGAAAAGAAGAGAAGGGGTGAGTACAGCAGACATAATTTGCACCTTTGGATATACTTAAGGCTCCGCGTCAATCGCATTGTTAGATTTTTTCGCTCTTGTTTACTTCTGAGAGAAAAAAACGTAAAATTTGATATTACAGGGTGGATTCTACTTGCCTTGCGCTACAATACAGGCACTGCAGTTGAACTTTTAACGTGTATTTAGGCTGCATTCCGTGCTGCATGTTCTCGTGTTCTTAATATGTTTAACTAATAGCGGCCTAAATATATGCTACAATTCCAATTGTGATGCTTGTACACGGTAGCACAAGATAAATACAATTCACGCTGTAGCAGTAAATTTCACATTTTACGTCTCACAATTTTATAGAAGCGGAAAGTAAAACAATCCATCATATGTCGGCTGATGCCAAACTTTAAGAGTGAGAGATAGTTACCATCGTGAATTTTTGTGTTTTGTGTCATAACTTTTTTTTCTGGGTAAACTTTTGGAATAGAATACTTATTGGTAGAATTTCAGACACAATAAATATACATTTTCCGTTGTTGTTACAGATCGAATTTTCAGTTAATAAATTAATAAGAATTTTATGACTGCAATTCGATCTGTAACAACAATAACGACGAAACGATATTTACGGTGTCTAAAATGTTATCAGTAAGTATTCTACTCAGTAATGAGGTTATTTACCCAGGAGAAAAGTTATTACACAAAAAAAAATAAGATGGTGGACTATCACTCACTTTTAAGGAGCAACTCCCCCCCTTCCCCATCTTTTTCCCCTTGTTTTCTCTGCCCAGATTGTAATTTAGAAGGCGTGGTACATAATTCAACACTAAAAGCATTAATCTTTAATCTCTAGGTTCCTTGCAGCCAATTTGTGAAAATGAAACAATAGCAATTCTAGACCATAGTTTTAGCCAACGTTTTAAACAAAGTTTTTTCCATTGTTACGAACTTCTGAGGCACAATCTCTGACGCCGGAACCTCGTGTATTTAACAGCGGCACGAGAGGTCACGCCTAACGAATTATTAATTTTGGATAAATAATTTCTCATAAAGTTGGCAGAATACCATTATCTAGGATTATCATTGAGTATTTTATCCATATTGGCTTCGAAAAAAGCGTAGAAATCAATTGATGTTTTCAGCGTTCATTTATCTACCACGCACTCTTTACTGTCGCCCACTCAAATGCGCTGTTAGAAGCACGACGTGAGCGAAGAAACGTATAATTGTCAACTACGCGGAAGCAGGCCTGCCGAGTGACGTCACAACTGCAACTGTGTCTGCACTGAAGCTGCTAAAGACCAGCCCGCGGCCGCACAGACCAATTAGTCGTCCTTGCACAACGGGAAGCCTGGCTACCGATGGTTTCCTCACGCGTGCCACTTCACCTTCTGCGACTGACTGCACGCGAAATGTCATCCCCTTCATTTCGGCGCAAGATGCTTATTATCACGTCTGCGCATGGCAGTGTTGGTGTGCTGGAGAATTACCATACTTCACTTCCACGTTGTGGCGGTTACGTAACCTCTGTCCGCAGCAGACTCACTCCTCACTGTCGGAACATGCACTGTACATAGGGCGGACATCAAAGTCTGTTCAACATTGTTGGAGAATTATTTTAACTTATTAAATCTACCACGTAACCAAGTTTAGGGCCTGTTACGCGAAACCGCTTAAATTATTCATATTATGTTTATCCATGAAAATAACACACACTTAAACCAATGCTTCTATGCTCAAAATGGCTAAAAACTGTTTTTCTTTTAGACTGCTGTAATTCCGAAAATATTACCTGAATTCGTAAAGTGCAAAGCGAAAGGCATGTGCTGGTCTATACTTCATACTATTCAAAAATAAAATGTTGTGGTCACAGCTTAAAATACCCTTAGGAAAAATACTACAAGAGAAATCTTGCGTGCCAGTTTGGCGCGCTGCGAATAGAGGCGATATGCTTCTCGTCAAGTGTGGGACACTGGCTCTTGTCGCTACGTTATTCCCACGCGGCAGGAAGGTGCAAATTCGACTCCTTTTAAATTTAATTGTTAGGGATGTTCTGTAATTCGATAAACTCATTATTTTCGATGTCAAGAAATAACTATCGTAAGATTAATTTTGCGTGGGGTAGGGGACGCAACGGAAGCTGGGTCAGACCTCTCACCTCCGACTTGCGATCGAAGTTCGATCCCCGGCTGGCTCAGTCCCGGATTCGCACAAGGGAAACGTGTCGGACGCTGCTGTTGGCCGGCGGGTTTTCTCTCATTCTGCCACTTCTCCACCTCAACTCATCAATTCTTCAGGCCAGCGGCTGGCAGATTTGGTTCCCTAGTCAAACAGCCGGCACAACCTTCACCCTGGACTTCTCTCAAACACACAGTGGCCCTGCTAGAAGGCGGGAACACGTGGCGGATTTCGTCACAAGAAAATTTTTTTGTTTTAATTTAATTGTGTCATGCAGAAGGTATTCAGGCTACAGAAGTTTATAAGAGAAGAAGTAAACTCCGAAGAGTTGTATACCTTACAATATGCAGTAGCTGAGCGAACAAAATGAAACAGTAGTGTTCGCAAGAATGTGTGTGTATGTGTATCGGACATGTGACCAAACGTATGTAGAAAACACTCATTGATAAACGAGGATTCGAAACCGGAACCTCTAGCAGTGCAAGTCTCCACGCAAGTAAGTACGCTACGTTGTTGCTATTATGTTGTTATTGTTATGTAAAGAATAACAATTCACGAGTATTGTTGTAGGTACCATACTTCTGTTAAAGTAGGGACAACAGTCCAATTTGGTTTCCGGTACTTTATGGATTGTTCCAAAAACAATATGTTCTGTAGAAAGAACAAGCAGCACCTTTCTTTTACAGAACATATTGTTACTTCTACAAAACTACAAAACAGATTGTTTTAGGGACAGTCCATATGGTACACATTCCATGATTCACTTGGAACGATTACGGAAAATCGTGGCATGCCGAAATCAGATAGAAGTCAACAATCGAAGGTTGGTTCGCTCGAATGCAAGTGTAACGTGTTACCGTAACGCCACCTGGTCGGTTTGTTGAAAAAAAAATGGCATTTATTCACAATGACGCAGGGATACGTGGAAAACTTAGCATGGAATCTGACGGTGTATTGCAATTGAGGATTTTTTTTTACGGTAACTGGTCACTGTGCTAATAGCAGCTAAGAATTCTAACGGCATTGATTAAATTTTTTGTTTAAAAACCATTGCAAATTATATAAATTTAAATTTTGAATGCCGCATTTGCACACTCAGCGACCCAGATAGCGCTAGCTTGGATTTTTCCAATATCTCCAATACTAAAATATAGGTCGCATCTGGTATTGATATGTTCTTTACAATAAGTTCTTGTTCCGAGAATAGCAGTTCAATGTGGATGATTATCAAATTTACATTGTAATCTGTTCAGTACGCTAACATATACCAAACCACTACCAAACCACTAAGCCTCATTGCTGTGTCGAAAATACGAATCACGGAAATAGTGCGCACGTTTTTGTAGTGATTACAATGCTTTCCGATTGCAAATTCGAATATTAAAAACTTGGTTCTATACAAACGTGGTTTAGATATAATCCTGTGTAACAAAGTTAAATTAAAGCGAATATTTTTCCTGGTACAAATTTATCCTGCATAAATAAAGTAATCTACAGTTACGGTACATAATTAACTATGTCATCATTAGAGTAGCACAATTTTTACTTTGCAAAGAGCAGTGTTCTTGGTTAATCTTTATGTATGAAAATTCGATTAAATAGTTTGTATGTCGTTTCACAGATGATAATGTCAAAAGGTATGATTCAGTACGTTATGCAAGTCGTCCATATGAAAGTACTTCTGAGAAAATTTTTATCAACACCTTTGGAGTACTGCCGACTACTGCAGTTTTAACAATAACTACATCGCATATGGTTAACTTAATAGTTTTGGTTTAAAATAGATCTGCTTCTTAAAATATATTATAATTAGTCAACTGAGTGGTGGGCCAAACTTACAGCACAACAGCTGAAAGCATTAAAGCAACCTACAAATCAGGTTGCTATAAACTTATTTAAACTCTAAGTACACTGCACAGAATCATATATATTTATTTTGTGCTTTTAAGCATTAATAAAGGCTGACATTGGTTTACCTGTAAAAAAAGTGTCCTCACTAGGTGTCATGGTTACATCACTGTTATTTAATATATATTTCACAATTGGAATAATGTTCTTTGAGGTGCTGTAAGATATTATAACTAAAAAATTTAGTTCAGTAAGTCATTGTTTGGCTAATTTGAAACTGCGTTTAAAAAAGGCACCGTAAAATTTCCAAAAATTATATTATTAATGTGCTGTCTTATATGTCATTTTAAATATTAGATTGCACTGTTAGTTTACGAAATATGTTTAAAATTGTAGTATTACTAAAGAATGTAAGATGTACAAATAGCACACCAAGTAAACAAAAAAACATAATTTATTAAAAGCAACAGCTGTGCAGAGAATTAAACTTGCAGCTATCGGTAGTCAACTAGGGGGTTCATAACCTGTTAAGTGTACTCTTCAGCTAGCCGGCCTTCATAGCACGGTTGCTTGGGTGCCGATCTACGGTGCGAGAGGTCCTGGGTTCGAATCCCTGCTTGGACGTGGATGTTGTGTTGTCCCTTCACCTTGCATCACCCTCATCGGCTTACCTTGTTGAATGGCCATAAAACCATCTCATCTTTACTCCACAGCTAAAAATAATAATAATTGATCTAAAATACCTGATACTTACTAGGAGCCCTTGATTTTCTCGAAAAGATGTTTGCAACAACTTGTTTCAGTGCCTTGCGTGTACATCTGTACCTCTGTTTCGTGGTCAGTGATTGGAGGTTTTAATTCTCACGTGTCTTAGGGTTTTACTGGCAAATCACAGAAGTATTGTGTCGCAATAACCTTGTTCTTAATGGTGCAGCTAAATGAGAGCAGTCAATGCACAAAGACAAGCTGTCAATAACAATGAGGGCAGAGCTGCAGATGTGTGCTTCAGGCGTTGAAACAAGATGGTGCAAAATTATTTTCGCAAAAATCAAGGGTCCGCAGTAATAACTGATAAACTTATAAACAAAATACTTCAAAACAGTTTCTTTTCACTTTTTTTTTTTTTTTTACATTTTATCGTTTCCGTTTGATAACATGTTAAACATATGTGTTGCTGTTTTGTGACTTACCAATACCACAAACTGACAGATAACAATCAAATAATAACTTTGCAAATCGCTAAGATGAACTAACGGCCATGGTAAAATCACTCACAAAAATGTTTTCGTATTTTTTAAAATAATTTTGTGAAGAAAATAAATGTTTCATATTTCTAAATATTTTTTTTTAATTCAAAAACTTCATCGTGGGTTGCATCCTTTTTGAGGTACATTATCCGAGCCACGGGAGTTAGTTCTTCTATTGGCAAGATTGCTGCGGTTATCTCAGCGGCTACGGTGACCATGACGATCTAGGTTTGATTCCCGGTGGGGGTCGAGGGAATATTTGCTTGTGGGAATCGCGTCGAACGATGACATTGGCCAGCGTGTTTTTTTAGGGTATATTCAGTTTCCTCCCTGCCCCTCATTCCCTCTTAGTTTTATCCACATCTGTATCGCTTCTTACCTCCATTGATAACCTTGCCGCTTAACGATTACCAACACCCCTTCGCTTCACTCATGTAAATAATTAATCACCAACACAATATAATTTTTTAACGTAAGGCGTTTTAATCATAAATGTGACAACGATTTGTCTTCAAATTCTTTTTAAAAAAACGATAAATTAATGCAAGTACAGATCCTATTTCAAAAACGCTACCGAAATGAATTTTTGAAATAACAGAATTTTATATTAAAATTTTGTAACGTACAATTTCAGAAATCTAGCACTTATAAATATTTTAATTAAGCTCTTATTTGTAAAACAAATACAAGTACGATAATTTCTTTTGGCTCAGCCTGTACTTTGGTTTTTATTTTGATTATGTCTTCTTCAAGTAGTACATAAAAATTGGACGGGCATATTTTTATTTATGCTGTTCGTGTTAAAACAAAGCTTATTTTAAGTTGTGCTGAAATTATTTTCGTATTGAAAAATTATTTATAATAATCGACTTGGCAACTTAAACACCATTAGGATAAAACACTTTACTTTCCGAAACAAACCATCTAGGACCCGTGGTGGTATAGTGGTCAGACAACATGCGTCACTCCACGGCGATCCGACTTCGATTCTCTGTGGATTCATTTCATAATTTCGCCACTGGGAATCGTCGCGGGGATTGCCAATGGTTAGTCGGCTTTCTCGCCATACTGCCTTATCACCCGCCCTTGCTTTCCGCCGCTGCTTTCAATGGTGGTTTGGCAAAAAGGTAGTAACCCACATATGATTAAATTTAAATAAGATATTTTCAATCTTAAATGAATATCTCTATTAATTTGTCGGACTACGTAGTTCATTTGCACAACCATATAAGATATGACGTGTAAATTTTCTAAAATATTCACTAATTAGTTATTAAAGGAAATATTATTACGTTAAAACACTGCAATGGGGCTTATGATCTTTTGCCAAAACACCATCGCTGTACTCACACCTCGTATAATACTCCTAACAGCATTCTAAGTCGTGCTGTCAAAAGCTGACTAAATCTATTTCCTCCACAACCGACCCAGTGAAGTGAAGTGAAGAGAATTTGGTCAACACAATCTAGGTCGTTCCTGGGGGGAAGTTTTTGGGAGTTAATGGGTGAGTGAGTGAGATATTTTGGTCAGCGCTTAACATCGAGTTCTTCAGCGCTGGTGATATGAAGTGAGTATGAAGCAGTACCGGAATGAAGGTGCAGGGGAAACAGGAGATCCGCGAGAAAACCCGCCGATCAACGGCATCGCCCGGAACGATTCCCACATGGGAAAATCCGGGGACCGACCCAGCCGGGATTCGAACCCGGATCGCCTTGGTGGGAGGCGAGAGGTCTGACCCCTCGATCACTGCGGCCCCTGGAAGTTAATGGGGTACACCTCGTCCTTCAAACGAAGCAGGGTAAACAAAAACAATTTTGTTAAGAGCCACTATACACATTAATTATTTATTTTTATAGAACAATTTGCGTTTTTTAAGTTAATTCAAGTAATTTATTGTGTCATGATGGAAAAATATACTTCGAATATGTAACCTGAATTTTAGTTATTGTAGCATACATGTAAATAAATTCACTCGACATGGATAGGATATAGTACAAGTCAAATATATCCTAATAAGAGTCAGATACGGTGCTACATGGCAGAACATAGATGGGCAATGTTCCAGTTTGTAACTCATTATTCAAGTACTTATTTTGGTTAAATTTAAGGCCATCTACCCGAGTTTATACTCCTTTTGCGATGATTATTTTTCAAACCTTATCGAGAGCAGATGTCAGAAATATGTTTAGCAATGTTTGTTTATAATGGGTTTCAGCATGTTGACTAATTTTTTTAAAGGTAGTAAACACTGTAATTTTTGCAAGTTATGTAATTAACAAAATTTTTGTTAATTGACTTATTAGTAGAAACCGTGTAATTTCTTGTCTTGAAAAATAAGTTAACGCGGCAAAAATATTTTAATTAAAACTGTCAAACAGATTTATGATTTCTAACCTCATTTAGTTTTTAAAAAAAATATTGCAACAACAGTCTAAAAAGAGAGCATGGCCTTAGGCAGGTTTGGTATTACGTTAAATTGTTAACATAGTATTTAAGTGCCTAGTATTATGGTTAAATCTAAGCAGTGTTCGTAGATTTTTGTGATACGTTTGTAGCAGCATACATACAGACCGCCCTTTTGATCATATTAATAAAGGATTACAGTTAAATCGAAATGCAATGATAAATTTATTTAATGGAGCTAAAAAAGCTCGCTTTTCAACTTTCGAGTTTCTGAAAAGAGAAGTTATCCCACACATAACTAATATGCCTACTTCCTTCAAAAAAGGGTTCTGATAAACACTTATATTTAAAATCGTTCGTGTAACTCTATAAGTATTAATTAATAATATTTTTAATTCTTTCCGTGCTATCTTCTAACATGGTGGACCTACAACATGAAAGACAGTTAGATGAAAGTTGGATAATTAAGTGTAGGAATAGTAAATTGGTTTATATCGGTCCTGTAGTTCTTGACATGTAAGTAAAAAAAAAAAAAATGAAGAATTGCTGTTCGTGTAAAATATTCGAAATTTGAGTGATATGTGTTACTAAACGCAACATGAACCGACATCTTTAAATTCACGTTACCTTACTTAGAACTATAGTTCATTCGCCGAGAAGTGTGAGTTGTAGTTTGTAAACAAGAGTGAGTGATACTATTATAAGTGGTAAGGGGTGTACAAGCTACTAACCAGCGCGCGCTGCTGCAGTGTGACGAGAGTTAAGTTGGTGACTGGTCAAGCGAGTGCTCGTATAGTTTTCTGATAGTGTCGAACGTAAGTAAACTCATGCACGCCCAACTAGGGCTGTTATGTACTGTTTATTCACGCATCGATCGTAGATCGTGATACATACACTGCATGTTGGGTATAGTAATTATATCTGCAATATGTGCAACATTAATGGTATCAATTACATCTAAACTTCGCATAATGTCTTCAAAATGGTCAGTGTCTATATATAGTATGTGACCGTTTTGTTAAAAGTGTGATGTAAATATCGTTAATGTGGAATGAATGTAGTTAAAACATTATTTTACGGGTTCCATAACACTGCCAGTTACACAATACAGATGGTTTGATAATAACGATGGCTTTGATAATGTTAATGGAGGTCTACTGCTTAGTAGTATATGTTTGTACTGCGATGTGCAATATAAATATTTCTTGTTAATTCCCTGTATACTTTTATCTTTAAATAATCAATGCGTTACTTTATTCTATTTTGTTTGTCGTTTCACATGTTATTGTTTACGTTCATGAATAGAATAGTTACAATACGTGTGTCAATATTAGTGTCGATTATTTCACATTTCTTCCATAGCATTGTTGTCTACCTGAGAAATAGGGTATCCTGCCAGGATTTCAGCATTGTAAACCGTGCTGGACGATGTCGCTGTTCAAAGAGATTTTTGGGGGTTCTTCATACCTATCTCATTCACATTCATTGGTTACCACGTCTTTATGTGCTCATACACGCCTAAATACCACCAATTAGTGAATGGTACTCTACGCTCAATACCTGTCTGTCACTACACGTAGCGAGCATTCCGGACACCCCTGATTACAAGCTGCAATCACGTGAACACTGTGTGTTTTCATTAACAGACCTTACCTTCGATCAAGTTCATGTGCTTCGCGCTCTCTCGTTTGAACGCGAATAGACAGTAGATGTATTCCGAGTCTAAAGACACTTTGGAAAATTGTCCTCCTATATTTCATGTGATCAAAATAAATTTGAAGGGCAACAGTATTTAACAACTCAATAAAGTATGAACAAAATATACAAAAAACTGAAGTCGTGTTAGGTACTACTCGCGTACTCCGAGTACGATGAATTTCTGATTATTGGTTTATTTAGATATATCATGTGAGACAATTGTTTTCAAATTCGACCTTTGTGAAAAACTGCACGAACAAAATTCACAACAGTTGTGTCACTTTACAAATAACTATGTGTACTAAGTATTATGAAATTCTGTAAAATGGTTCTTTATATATCCCGTGTATTCATTATATGTTGAAATCGTGGAAATCTATAAAAAAATCTGGCATAAAAAACGTAAAAGTTGTTTCATCTTGCTAAGTAGGCTACATGTGTAATGAGTATGAAGTTGTTCCGATATCTGTTTACCAAGTTAAATGAAATAACTAAAAAATTTCAATACATGTGGTATATTACGCAAAAAGATATAAAGGCCTACCAATATGTAACACTATGCTAAAAAAATTAAGATGGACGCTGTTTTGAAAATATTAACACATGATGAACGAAATACACAAAAGTAAAGTCAGCTTTGTATGTAGTATCTGTGTACGAAGTTCGGTGAGATTCTGAAATATATTTCCTGAGATGTGTCAAACTATGCAAAAATATATATATAAAGAGCCTCAATAAAATGTGAACACCATAAACGAAATTCGTAAAAGTCATGGCAGCGTGGCATGTAGGAGATGTGTACCAAGTTTGGTGAAATTTTGAAAAAAAAAAAAAAAAAAAAAAAAATTGAGACGTGGGACACTATGCTAAATATATATATATATATATATATATATATATATATATA
>PNEQ01035161.1:0-28024 GCA_003012365.1 Medauroidea extradentata | reverse complement strand
TTTGAAAATTTGAAAAGGGCGTGAACGTAATATATAAAAGTCAAGTCCAGTTCCTGTGTACCGTATGTGTAAAAGGTTTTTATGAAGTTCGGTCAACTGTGTAAAAAGTTTTTAGGGGACACGCACACAACACACATACAACACACCTACACAGATACCAACACACACACACAGCACACAGCCAGGAAGATGTTCTCAAAACCTGCTTTTTCCTTTGAAGTGTAGGCTATAAATGTGCAGTAAATTAGCTGGAATAACATTTTTTACTTTCCCCGAGCTGTCATCGCAGTCCTATCTGCCCGCATGTCGTGAGTCTAGTCGCCATCCAGGAACTTTTCTAAGGGTGATGTGCAAGGGTAAGTGGGTGAGTAGGTGTCACTCGCGGCCGGGTGATTGATTGATTGACGTAGTATCATCCGTCGTCCCCGCCCATCCCCCATCCCTTCATCACAGTCCAGCCCTCTCTTCGCATGTGATAGATGGGCAGTCCTGCCACATGACGCACGGAGCGACAGGCTGCAAAAACAAGTGATGCGTTGTTTGTTTCTACAGCAATTTATTTATAGATATATACTTACCACCTGGCTACGACTTGACAAGCCATCCAAGTCCTGAAAATAATACATTTTGACTACTGCACTGCCTGTGTCGGGAAAGTGTACATATTTATTTTTTCATTAAAGTATTTGCCTACCTAAAGCGGTATTGCGCGTCAGCGGCTCAGTACCGACGGAGCTATAAGGGCGACGTTGAAGTGCGCAACAAATGTTCCGTCGCCACAACGAACCAAGTTTTGAAATAACGTGCAATATTCCCGCCGACCCATTTTTACTACGAGACTTAAAGAATTAACAATATTATTTTATTGGTGGAAACTTTGTAGCAAAGTTCAGTGCACGATCCTACCGAACTTTCGAATATATCCATTGTTTACAGTCTGGAATGGCCATTTTTATATATGTTGGAGGCCTTCAAAACAGCAGTTTGAAGTGCAGTGTGTTTTAACAGATGTGCAGTACTTGTCCGGAATGTATTTTCTTTTCGTACTATAGCACAATGCGCATATGTGGAATAGTTACGTAAAAAAATCATACTTTCCTGTACATTTAAAAAAGCGTGGTAGGTGGCGGACTTAAGTGCACTAACGTGTTAAATTTAGAAATCTTTCATCAGTATTGGTATTTTGACGGTTTATTAATTTAAGCATTTTTACGTTGTTAGATAACGTCTGTAATTATTTACTAAGAGATTTTGCTCTCAAAACGTCGTCTGTAAAAGCAGTTTTTTCGCCTGTGCCCTAATCTCGGCAATAAGTGTTCTGGGAATAACGTTTGTTTTTCAGCATATGTAAGGAACTATTATCGTTAGACGCCATGTTTGACTAACATCTTATCGCATGCCATTAAAGAGGGAAATAACTTTGAGAATAGCAGTGGCCTGCCTTTTTAGGGATTCTGCAATTCGTCTATGTACACGTACCTGGCGCAAGAATGCCATCGTAGAGCGTCACGCCTATTTTTAGCTTACTTTCCGAAGGAAAATGTGGGCTTATGAGGTCACCTTCCTGTCTGTGTCTATGTGTGTGCGCGTCTGTACGTGTGTGTGTGTGTCTGTTGGTATGTCTGTTGGTACGTCTGCCCGTACATGCAAGTGTAGGTGTGCGTGTGTGTGTGCCTAAAAAGTTTTGATCCCGTAGACAGAACTTCATCAAACTTGAAACACGTATAGGACTTTGTAACATGACATGACTTTTGTTTATTTCGTTTTTATAGTGTTAATATTTTCAAAATGGCGACCATTTTAACTTTTTTTGAATATACTATATATCTTAGAAACCGTATTTTAAAATTTTATCAAACTCGGTACACATGAAGATGACTTGACTCTTATGTATTATATTCCTGCCTCATATATTGTTTCAAAATGGCGGCAATATTTATATTTTTATAATGTGTGTCGTATTTCATCAAACTCGTTACACATATACAACTTATTAATCTCACTTGACTTTTGCGTTCTTCGTTCATACTATGTTCATGTTTCCAAAGCAGCGGCGATGTTCATATTATTGACACAATATTACTATCTAATGAAATATTATCTCGAATTTCGTTAAACGTTTTACGCACATATAACACATAAAGCTTATTTTATTTTTCTGTGTATTTCGTTCATACTATGTGCATGTTTCTACAAATGCGTCCACTTTTTATTGATAGCATACTAACACATAGTTGAAGACATATTTTTTTACGAATTTCATCAAACTTAGTATATATCTATTATTTAGTAAGCTGACTTGACTTATTTTATTTCGTTCCTCCAGTGTTTACATTTGTATAAAAGCGGCCAATTTTTTTATATTTTAGCATAGTATGACCTATCAAGAAATAATTTTTCCGAATTTCATCAAACTTGGCACTCGTATAGTACACAGTAATCTGACTTGATTTGTGTGTATTTCATTTGTCCCGGGATTTAATTTCCTTAATTGTGGCCATTTTTTTTTAGAAGAATGTGATATATTTGTGGTATTAGTTTACGAATTTTACTCATATTGGAAAACATTAACTACTTAGTAATTTGACATTACTTTGGTTTTTTGTGGTTTTTTTCATTTTTTAGCAAATTATGACAATATCTAAGAAAATACTTTTTTCCATTTCGTTAAACTTATTAAACGTATAGTCTTATTACTGACTACTAATGCGTTTTTTTTATTGTCCATGCCGTGTTCATATTTTGAAATTGGAGGCTAATTGAACATATTTTGATCACACGAGATATTTAAGCAACACTTTTTTTTTTCAAAACTACTTTATGTTTGGTAGACATATAGTACTTCGCAAAGTGAAGTGACTGTAACGTTTTTGTTAGTTCACTGTTCGCATTCTCTAAATACCCGCCATTATGATTACACAAGTTCCGTTTTTCAGAATTCCATAAAACTCAGTATTATTTAGTACTTAGTAATTTAACATGACGTTTGTTGGTTTAGTTTACGCCATGTTCACACTATTAAAATTGTGACAATTAATTTTTTATATATATATATATATATATATATATATATATATATATATATATCACTAGATTTCTGGATAAATATTTCTCAGAATTTCTTCGCAACATGGTACGCACGTATTAGGGATCTAAAACAGCTACTTCAGTTTTCATTAAATATGAAATATTTATAAAACTATGGTCCTTCAAATTTAGTTTTAGCTCAACAAAATGCTAGGATCACTTTACAAAGTTTCTTCAGAATCTGTAGACGTTTAGTACTACGTAAGGCAACGTGAATTCACAGTTATTTGTGCATGTTGTGTTCGTATCCCCCCAATTTTTTTAAGAATTTATGACATAAATGCATCATTTTTAATACATGTATGTCAAAAACTGTAGGACCAGTAGATAATATACATTAAAATTTTACACACTTTATTATGCAACCATATTTTATTGTTGCAGGTCTACCATGCTAGATGATATCACGAGACTAAATTAACATACTATTATTTAAGCGTACACGATTTTAACTTTTTAGTGTTAATTTGCATCCATATGTCAGAAAGTAGGCTCATTAATTATGCCGGTAACTTCTTGCATTTTTTTATACACAAAACTGCCAAACTCATTCCTATTACGTTCATCCACGAGTAGAACACAAATTTAAAACTATGCTTTTATAAGTCAGTACATGCAGAATGTTTACCACAAGTTTTATTTTATTGGACTTTAAGTAACGTTGACAGCGAGATCGTTAGAGGCGGTTAAACAACTTTACAGAAGAACAGGGAATTATAGTAATCTAATACGGTCTATGTTGAGGGACCTCCTCAGCAGTCGCCTGTAGCGATTTCAGGAAGCCACAGGAAACCTAAACCAGGATCCCAGGAGCCGGGAATCGAGGTAACTGCCTGAGCATGCTGCCGAGTGGCGTGCAGAGTTTCAGTCATGCCAAGATTATTAGAAAAATTTTCAACTCGTATGAGTGATATCATTTTAGGAAGAGCACTCAAAAAACGGTATCCACTTCAAGTTCTCGACTACTCATTAAAGCATATTTTCTAACGGCAGAAAATGAAGAAAATTTGTATATTACTGCCCTTTTTAGGCATGAAAATCTTTGCGCAGAATCTTTTAATAGTGTAGGTGAGTACAATACAACTTTATCTCAAAAATCCTGTCATAGAATGATAGGTTCGCCCCGGAATATCTCATAGAGGCAAACTGTCGGCGGGAAGACTGCACACAAACTCGGTAATTTGCGCCTAGAGGTTAAGGGGAGGCATGATGCGCGTGCTGACGTCCTTACCGCTTCCCTGCGCCTCGATAGCACAAAGGCATGTTTAGCCAGGCGGGCACCTTAAGAGCTCGTACAATATGCCTCCTCAAGCGCACATTATCTCAGAACTAGGGCCATACGACTGGTTCAGTAACAACGAGCATTATAATAACATAGCAGCCACACAACTACAAACGTTGAAAACAGCTCTCTCGTTTTGGCAGGCATTCAAGCAACAAAATTTATTTCATTTCTTTAGAAACGAACTACGTATTCTGAACTGATTTACTTAATGCAACAACGTTTCATAGTAAATTTGCTTTATAGGTTATTCGCGATACTGAGCTTTTTTTCTGCCTTTTCACATCCATCTTTATTTTTATAATGGAAACTTACTTCCATGTTGCTAAACACCAGGAAAAATGTTTCACCACTCTTATAACTTGACTTTTATGAATCTAATAAAATACATTTCTTACTAATTATAAGATTTGGCAAGTGCTTAGTTTGTAATTTTAATCGTACAAAATTTAAATATGAATCACGTCTTGTAAAGTGCTGCTGCCAACAATTTCAAGCAAAGATCCATTAAACTACCGCACGTACATTCAAACATGTGTTATTACGAAACGGGCACATTGCAGTGGGAACGAACAAGGTTTTCTGGGACGACATTACAATAATCCAAAGAAATAAATGTATTTTTACTGGTTTTAAAACATATTGTATAACAGCATATGCCACGCGGAACGGAATGAGTCCAGAATTTGGTGTTGGTGGTATTGAACATACCGTTGTACTCTCAAATTTCATGAGCATGTCATTGTAGCCTGCAATGTCTTTATCCACTGTGATTTTTTTTTTTAGTTTGATATATCAGTTGATTTTAGTGTAGTCGTTAAAACGGAAACATGCAAAATATGACTTTAACAAGCCATTACGCAAAAACTATGAGAGATAAAAAAATTTCACAAGAGTCAAACTTAGGCACATTTTGTGTCTAAAATATTAAAAAAAATATTTGGTACAAATAAAAAATTTTAAAAATGGTGATGAAAATTGCGGTATACCGCGCCCTTAACATCAGCCGATGGACGTACACTTGGAGCGACAGCTGGGCGTGTTCTCGTCTGAGAAGACACACTGAGTGTTTGAAACCAAGGGATGACACTCACCGGAGAGGAGTATCTGTGAGTGTAAAATAGGAAAAGAAAGAGAAAACACACTTCGCTTCAGCTGTTTTTCTCACGAAAAAGTTACTTAACGGTTTTAACACTGATATCTATTCACAAAGGACGCATCTAGGTTACTATAGTTAAATTATTTAATAGACGAATACAAATTACAAATAAACGACGCTGTATTACAATATTTCCTTGAACTCCCACTATTTTTAAATAATCGTACTGATATTCCAGCATCAAAACTTTGACCATAAAAACAGCTTCAAAAATTTTACTGTCGTAGGTATATTATTCTTTGAGAAATTAGATAAACAAATCATCCTGAAATTGTGCTAATTTAATAACAAGGTACGCTCCTTAAACATGTTTAGTTGAACACATTCGTCAACACTGTTTGATGATGTTCAAAGCTAAACACGTATGCGAGGTTACGCCTTTAAACCGAATACAATCAATGGATTTTCAAGTCTCATTTAACTTGCAGCCTGAAATATACCTTATTTGAATATTACCCCATATGTGCTCGACATTCGTGACTTCGTAATCATCAAATTGCTTCTAACTGCAATTATGTGTGTACAAAGCAAATATCAACACTTTAAACCTGAAAGTTAATTTAATTTAACAAGTGCAATATGTTGCACCAAATTTACACAGATGTTACTCGAAGTAGCCTATGAAAGAGCAGCAGAGAAGATATGTTGTCCGAAACAACACGTGAAAGTAGTTAAATGAGAACTAGTTCGCAGCTCGTGTAACCACTTATACTCTTACTTGGCATATTGGTTCGTTCTGGAAGCTTCAGCCTTAACATTGCCAGATTTCTTGGTACGAAGGGGCGTTAGACAAAAAACCGGCATCAGCCAGGCTTCCACCTTCAAGACCATGCTGGTTTGTCCCCCCCCCCCCTCTTCACCCAAATTTAACCCAAAAACAAATAAAAAAATGAGGAATGCTTTGGAAAAAATATTGAAGGTTAAAATAGCAGTCATACAAAGCACAATTATTATACGCAGGCGTTTTGTAAAGTAATGCGCCGTTCGTTTGCAAAAAAAATATATATTTTTTCCTTTATTTCGGCTTATTTCCGCAAAAAAAAAAATCGGTACCAATTTGGGTGCAAAAAACTTAAAGCTATGGCGCTTATTTCTACAAGTAAAATTAGATACAAATTGTGACATATTTGTGACAAAACAACGTGGGAATTCTTTTATATGAAAATTATGTTGCTTAAAAAAACATTTTCAAAATTCCTGTAAAACTAGCAGATCTGCCTCAGGAAACGTTACATAAGAGAGGCTCGAGAGTATGTATGTGATATTACGTTGAGGTCAACTGTACAGGGGCCGTCGGAGTGAAAATCAAAATACCTTCGTTCGTCTCGAAGTACCCTTCTGCACACGTTTCCGGTGTGTGCTTACCAGAGCCCACGCTGTCCTTGAGGTGACCTGGCAGGGTCTCTCCCTGCCTCTACGACTTAGCTTCCCCTGCTATCCTTGTGTTTTAAACATGTATTCTCCAACACACGAAGTATTAGAGGAATTTATTAATTTGTATAAAGATTCTCCTTGTTTATGGCAAGTAATGACGAAGTAATGTCACATTCGTATAAATAGAGGCGCTACATACTAACGATTAATGAAAGAAATGCGAGGGAGAGAGATTTAGTGATTGAAAGTAAATAACTTTAGGAGTAACATCCGCAGAGAAGTTAAAAAGGAAGCAATTAGAAAGAAAGGTGGAAGTGGGGCTGATCGAAGTTTGTGATCCGACACTGTGGTATTTCCATTTGTTGGTTTCCTGTTTGATCAGTAAACTCCTACATAATCACGCAGTACCCTTGGCAGTAATGATGAATGTGATATATACGTAAACAGAAATGTGAGTAAGCAATTAAACACGTTTTAATTAAATCAAAATAAGCCAGTCACCTTTATAACTTTGTAATGATTGGTTACATTATTGTAGTGTTTTGTTCAGATTATTGAGATGTAAGGTTATGTTGACATGCACAAATCAAGTAGTATTGCTTGTTGATTTTTAAATCTTATATACAAACGGACGCGACACCTTCACGTACAAATTCATTAATAAAAGCTTCCTTGACTTGTTTTGACAGCGCTCGACGTATTTCCGAATGGTCGTCATTTCAAACTATACATCATATTCTTAATTAGATCTGCAATGTAGCGTCCTTCTTATGCATTTTCGTGGTCGAAACAAACAGTTTGGCATACATTCGTTAAATAATTATGTAGTACACAGCCCCTCGATTACCACAGAATCAATGTTGCGCAATTCCAAATTTATGTCCGTGTGTAACACGCGGAATGGGGATGGAAAAATTCCAATGCGCTCTCAGCTGTACGTATCGCACGTGAAACGCGATACTTGTATATTTTTCTTTCATAACAAGTTAAATCTTCTTGACGAAATAATTTTTGGCATATCCACCCTCAGAGTAAATGTTCGTCTGCTACACAAGCAAACCTTTCTCTGTGTATTCACACACAAAGATGTTATCACACAAGCCTATTTTCCTGAAGTGAAGTGATGGAAGATATTTGGGCCAGTTTAATTGCTATGGTCTTAAATATTGCCGCCTACATTCTCCGCGGCAAATCACAACAATATCGGCCAGTGGGAGACGTCGAACGAGCTTAAAGTCACTTGGAGTCTAGTCAGCTGTCAGAAAATAACGCAAATTTTACATGTCTTTTACTATTTCGAATGGTCTTTACCTACCTGTTTTAAACGCTTTGAAATAATTATTAACAATAACATCATTTTTACCTTGATAAAATCATTGGGTAAGACCTGGTAAACAATCTCACAGGTTTCAGATATAAATAGAAAGCAAAACAGTATTTTGGACATACGCCATTGCTGCAATCCGAGTAACAAATCTTAAATAAATCCGTCGCAACAATATTGCAATAAGCCTATTAGTTCGGTTACACGCCTTGCACGGTAGTCGCAATGCCTGCATATGTTTCAGGCGTTACATAATATACATTAATTTTAGATTTGATTTTCGCGGAAACGGCTATCTTTAGCGGTTTTCGACAAGACAACCTTTTTTTTTTATCTTCCTCGCCTGTTTAATATTATGTAGTATAATATGAATTACAGTGAAGTGTTCCAAAGTTACAAGCAGAATTAAAAGTGTCGTTCCCCATTTGAACAAAGACGGGCCAATGCTAGTACCAAACTAATCTGCTGAGAATGAAGTCAAGTCATTTCAAAGACACTGCACAGAGTTTTGTTATTTAATATCAAGTAGTTTTGAAACTTTAATTGAAATGTTATTTTAAAGTATATTTTCAGGGTATCATTACTCCCACAATTTTCACTTTAGGGACAATTGAAAACACATTTTCGACCTGATGTTCTGTGGGCTATCACTACTCGAAATTAACACAATCCGTCCTGACTCATCGTGTATGTGTGTGTGTGTTAATACATTTTAGCTTTTAGAAGACTTCAGTTTACATTTAAAATATGTATGACTGCTTAATGCGCACTGTTTAATTTTTTATTTCAGCCTTGTGATTGGCTCGCATACAATTTTTGCCGTAATTTGTCCCTCTACAGCTGTACAACGGAACTCCATCATGTTAGAGTTTCCTGTTTCAATATCTCGCATATCTTTATGAACCCAAGCTTCCTTCTCCTGTCAGTTTATATTCCTTTCACTTTTTCTTCCGCTATCTTAATTAAAATGCTATTTCTCTTTGAACATCTTAAACAAGACGCCTAGCTTTGTGTAAGAGTATATATTAGCTTTCTGTGTTCTCTTTCCCTGACGAGTTTACTTCCGACGTTACCAAAACATATATTTTAATTTAATGTACATATAACTTCTTTCCTTCGTTACAGCCCAAGCGTAATTTAAATTCGTTTACTTTGCGCGGGTATGAAATTATTAACATCACTCTGAGAGGCAGCGAAATTACTTATGTTTGTGGAATTCTCATGTTTCAGTAGATTTTAATAATAGCCTACGTACACAATTTCCCGCAGAGTTGACAGACTGATAAATACTTCTGAAGTAGTTTAAGGTAGGTGGACTCTTTACGTCTCTTCTACAGCGAGGTCATTAAGGACGGTTACGCGTAACTTTACATAATGACAGGAGCTGGGAGAGGAATCGGCCATGGCCAATGCTAAGAAACCATCCCAACATTCTAATGTGGTATTTAGGACAACCATGTAAAACAGAACTCTGAATGTCCATTGACGGATATCAAACCCGGATCCTCCTGAATGCAAGTCCAATGTGTTACCGTTGCACCACAGTGCTCGATTAACAAAGTTGGAAAAAATTGCGCTGTTTCGTACAACCGCTGTTTTACGGTAAACTATCTTATCAATATTAACTTGCCAGATTATGACTTTAAACGGCCATAAGAACAGAGAACGACAAACACACTCGGATGTGATCGGAAAACTTCGGCTCCGTTCCCCAAATAGTAAAGTCATTTTCTTCACATCGAAATTTCACTAATTTCTCTCGAAAACAATCGAAATATTCCTATTTTTCCTTCGAAAACAATCGAAATAATTATATTTTTCCTTCGAAGACAACCAAATTATTCCTATTTTTCCTTCGAAAACAACAACAAATTTTTAATATCCTGAAACGACAACTTATTTTACTCTGTGTACCATAATTTCTGAGCCGACTCTTCTCAGCGCTCGACTTCAAAAGCCACAAATTGTCTCTGTGAAGAGGCTAGCAGACTTTAAGCTGTAAACAGCTGAGTGACAAAATTTTCATGGGCTTGAGGTAGGTACTGAGTGGTCACTTTAAAAACAATCGAAATATTTAGTTTAACATGAACATTTTAATTGCTAAGTTTCATAATATGGTTTATTACTTACAGTGTATGTGTTATGTCTTCATAGTTTCCCATCTATTTATTTCTTCTCCACTTACCACACTAGGATACTTTCCATTTGATTTTTTCTGAATTAGTATAAAATATTATATTTTTGGTGTTGCCTAACGTTAATAGCTGCTGTCTCTTCAAAGCGGTGAAGTAAGTGAAATAAGATCATTCACAGACATGACATGTTGAAAAGAAATGTTTCATTGAAGAAACTACTGGATTAATAATTTCCTGTATAGATAAAATATTATAATATGTATTATAAGAACAAGCAAGCTATGTGTCTTTGATTGTTATGTTTTGCTGTACTCTGAATCAGTCAAGAATTATTTTACATCTTGGTAAAAATATTTTTATCCGAATTTTTTCAAAATCAACAAAACAAGACAAGAGTGATCAATATGAACACAAAAAATATCAAAGAATTGAAACAGAACTTAAATTACAAATATCTAGATATTAATAGAAATATCAACAGAAAGCATTCAAAAAATTATAATAAACAAGTCAACCGTAAACACCATAGCATACTTTGAAGCTTATATATATATATATATATATATATATATATATATATATATATATATATATATATATATATATGTGTGTGTGTGTGTGTGTGTGTGTGTGTGTTTCGATTACGTTGACCTTCTGTGCCTGTGTTAAAGTGGTATTTTTTTCTGCAAAATACTATTATTCTATCTTAAAATCCTCTCATTATATTCCTTTTTTTTTATTCGTTTCTTTATATTATTAAAAACACGTCAATTCATTAGTGTAGGTGAAATCAATAAGAGAATAAAAATAAAATGCTCTTGGCTGTGTACAGTTCATGAACATTTCCAGTCTGATCGATATGATTGCAACCAAATACATTTCTTATCTGGTGGCAGCAATCTCTCAGATCTTTGCATATTGGGCAAAATTATACTAGAAACTTTATTTAAGTCTTTGAAAAAATTGGAGATCAATATTTTTTTACCGTCTTCAATCATTTACTGATACTTTTTTTCTAATGTTCCCAATTCGTATGACATGTGAGTAATTAAGCACAATTTTCCAGTCTCCTTAACAGCTGCAAACTTCTGAAGGAAAAAAACTACTTATTTTCATTATTATTAACATTATAATGGAGAAGCTTACAAAGCATTAGAAATATTTCTTTTTTAATAAGGTACACATACCGAATATGGCCTGCTTAAGGTTCACAAATCATGTGTGCCTAAGTATTAATTATATTACTAATATGACACATGTATGCTGTAATACAGACATTTATGGATGGTGTATGTTCAAACTGGAGACTAATGTGTATAGATCCCACATCGATCTCGACATTACCACACAAAGGCGACTAGTGGGTCATACTGAGAACTTGGCCATATTCGGTACAGGTACCTTACGTTTTAATTTCTTGTTTCTCAGAAGTTTATCAATGTGACATACCATCTTTTTCTACGAAGTTCTTTAATTCACCCCATGTTCCCTTGTGTGAGAGAGAGAAAGAGCGGCAATGGTTGTTTTACGTTGCTACGAGATACACTTCCTAGACTTAACACAGACGACAATCTCTATTGCTAGAGAAGATCAAATTTCATTTGTCTACAGTAGCTATCGATCTATTCATTCCACGTACTGTGATCGACAACTGAATTTTTCTCCACTTATATGTTAGCTTATATTACTTTCTCTTCGAACATACTACTGTTGCTACGCATTTGGGGAAATATGCATAGCGTACCAACCGCAACGTTACAGAATTGTAAGACGGAGTTTTGCGAGCGAGAATTGTGCCCAACGATACAATTGATCGGAGGGTTTTTTCGAGGATCTCCTATTCCCCACAAACTCTCATAAATATAGATTTTATGTCATAGTTGGGGTTCTACGTGACTCTAGGACTTATTTTGAAAATAACGACTATTTGAAAGTGTTGGCCCTATGCCATAGAACGTTAACATGAGAACCACTCGACAGAAGTTTAATACTTAAATAGCTCAATGTCTAAGCACTAAATGTAATAGAGGAAGTTTTTTCAGGTATTCAATTTTGGGAGATAGCAGAACATGAATAAAAATATTTTTTATGTTCTATTTGTTTTTAATGCGGTTTATTCTTGTAGATCCACAATTGTAAAAAATATTATTGTAGTAATAAATATTTTAGGTCATGTTTAGGGAACTTGAGGGTTTTTAAGCAATCGTATTTTTTGCCAGAGAATCTTCTAAAATTTAATGTCAGTAAGGTTTATTGTTGTGCGTCAGATAATTTGTGCCAGGCAGATGGCACCCTCTGCAGTAAGCTATTTATTTACGTATAAAAGTTTTGTATGGGGATTCCAGCATTGATATAGTCTAATAAATCAAGATCTATGCCACTGACTACCTACAACTGTATTATTTTTAGAGCGAGTATATTAGTTTTAGCATTGAAAGGATTATCGTAATTTTTTTTGTAAACATCCGCTGATTTCCAGTTTATTCCTTATGGAAAGTCTAGAAAACAATTTATAACTTGGCCTACCTCAATTGTGTACGTATTATTTTTATCCGTTGTTTCTATTGCATCATCCTGTCTTCTTCCCGTCGCCCTTTGTTTCTCCAGGAATACGATTGTCACCGTCTTTTCTGGAACTAATGCAGTCGTTCTGCAGTGCCTTTCATTCGTCTCGCCTTGGACGGTCATGATCTTCTCCATTCTGCTCCGTCAGTCATCCGTGATGCACCGAAGTCGCCGACCTGGAAGACGACCTTGATTCCGTCAGCATTCAGTGACCTTCAAGCAAGCCGGGTATATCCCACCTGCAATATGCGAAACGTAAAACCACTGATTTTCGGAGAAAAAATTTTACCTTCGAATTGTTTCCCTCCCTTACTTGCACATCTCTAGCTGTGCTTCGTGGTCATTGACAGTGTCTCTTTAAGGGCGTTCAAGAGAGAAAGAATCATTATTTTATATTTGTACGAAATAGTGTTACTTTACTAGACGTTTCTTGGAACTAAGTTTTTCTCTTACAAAAAAAAAAACAATAGCTCAGCCGGTTTTCTCATAATGGCATTTCAAAATATATATTTGCATGTTATTACTTTTTACACCTCCCAAAAACCAATAAAATTACTGTAGAATTCACAATAAAACTACATGTCACGCTCTACGGCTTGAAGCATAAAAAAACCACACAAAACATTTTTGGACTTAAAACAACTTGGAAAAAGTAGCAAAAAATCCCAATTTCAGTAATTTTTTTTTTAAATACGAACATTTTTTGTAATAGGTTTTTATGTACATCAAGCTGTATCCCGTGACATTTAGATTCACCGTAAATTATTTCATTATGTTTATTGGTTTTAAGGTAGAGTACCAGGTAAAAATATGCTCATTTTGTCTTTTAAATGCCACTATGGGAAACCTGCCTGCGCTTTTTCTAAGACGAAAATATGACCCCAAGTAATGTCTACAAAACTACCATTATTTAATACAAACATAAAATGATGTTATTTTCCATTTTCCATACTTGAAGAATCTTAAGTAGAGGTGTCGGTCAGAAGACTGTACCAGTTAGACGAAAGTTACTACGGCGCAGTAAATATGGACGGTGTTATGCATAAACAGACCAAGTGCCTATTTTTAGTTATCAGTAAAACATCCTATAAGATTTTTAGATTTGAAACAGTCTTACGAACGGTATTTTAATCCTATAAAGTTAATTCTCATAACAACAGGATATATTATTAAAATACTTCTTGTAAGACCGTTTCACAGTAGAAAATTGTTGTATACGTAACTTACAATTGGCACTTGGTCTGTTTATGCATAACGCCGTCCATATGTGATTTGCGGTTGGGATACTTAGACGCTGAGAGATAGACACATCAAATCACTGACCGTAACAGAGCTGCAGAAGTGTACTATAAGGTATTGAAACAAAATGGTGGAATGATCTTTTCGTCCAAAATGAGTGACTCTAACTATTCGTACAACGCAAGAAGTGCGGAGAAAACAATACGGTATAACCGACCGTATTTGTGTATAGCGAGACAAGAATGTATTTCACCGAACAAAAAAACATTGCATGAACAAAATTCGAAACTCTTCAAGTATCGGCTTTGCTGTCTTATCTAAACGTCAATTTTACTGGATTAAACCGTCTTGTCGAGAGAACTTACAGTGCCAAACAATCGAATATTAATTTGCGTCAACTGTTACAAGTTTGTTCGACTATATACAATTATATACACGGTTAAATGTACCAAACATTTTTATTGTCCTATGTTTTACAAAGAAAATCCTTGTAACTTTATAAACAAATCAATTTACAAGGGAAATGTTTGTACATTTACTAAAGTATGTGAAACTATAAAGAAATATCTTGTAATTTGTGCAAAAAAATTGTCAGGACGGAATCTGTCGGTATAAGTTCCTGCCCTGACAAACATTTTTTTTTTGTAAAAATGGAAATAAATTTTTTTGTAGATTCACATTCTTTGTCAACGAACGAAAATTTTCCTTGTAAAATGATTTGTTTATAATGTTACAAGGATTTCCTTTGTAAAAAACATAGGAAAAATTTGTGGTCTACCAAAATCACAGTTTTGCGGATATAACATAGTTATACAAAATCACATACTGTGTAGCGCAGTTTTCTGGAATAAAAAGAATTTTCGTATTGAGTGCATTCTTTGAAATAAAAAATAAGATTATTAGTGAACCAAATGTACATTGAGTATTTAGAAATAAACTAAATCAGATAGCAACGAAGTGAAGGTGGACTAGGGGAGTGATGCGTAGTATCTATGCGCGGGGATGTGTGCTCGAATCCGAGCGCCTACACAAAACATATTTATTTAAAAAAAATATGTCATGTATTACCTATTTAATAGTTAGTTAATATATAAGTTAGGTGTCATTAGAATCAAACGAGTAAATAAAATTTAATTTTTCCTTGTCGCAAGTACAACTACAAGGCTATCTCTAGTAATTTTGCAAACATCAACTTACTTTGTATTTTTTTACAAAGACAACATTTTTAGTTTTACCAGGAATTTCTTTGGAAACTGGGTTCTCAAAGATTTTCTTTATAAAAGTACAATTTTATTTACAGTATAGAGATCTCGTCTTTAGTGATTACCTAGTGGAGGATACAGTCCTTACTTGGGCTTCTGGGGTTGTCGGCCAATCACAAGTTTCTCGCTCCTGATTGGCTGTGGTGGTTAGCCAATGCTGTAGAATCTCTGGGTGGCTGCATTCTAGAAGTTTGAGTTCTTTGGCCAATCACAACCTTACTTGCTCCTTGTTTGTTCAGATGGCTGAATATTTCTGGCGAGTCTATAGTAATTGCCATTTTATTATTATTATTATTATTATTATTATTATTATTATTATTATTATTATTATTATTATTAGGTTTGGAATCATCCAGAAATATGTTTGTCCATATTTTGTTTAGTCGGTAGCCACATTACATGTTGATGTTTTTTGGATGTTTCATTATTCACATTACCCCTCTCACAGTTCTAAGCCAATAGTTATGAATGTTTGCTATTGTAGAGAATCCCTAACTCCAAGAACATGCAGGCAACAGTCGCGAGATCCGGCTATCTATGCTAAATATGTCAATGTAGGTTTAAAATCTGATTTTTCCAAAAATTTATTAAATTAGTTCTAAAAACTTTTTATAAATAACACATTTATAACCACCAAAAATATGTTCTTTAAGCTTTTCTTTGCTTAAAAGTGTTATTTAATAACAGCAATCTTAACGAACTCAAAGAAATATCTTTATTTGCTGTAATAAATATATTTTACTGTGGAGTTGAAACTTTAGCAATGTTGTTTGCTGACGGTAGCCGAATTATCATTATTACCAATAATACCCTATAGTATTTTCCATGTCGAGGATACAAGAAAACTCTTGATGTTTACAATGAGCTGAACTGCACTAAATTAAACTCATTACAAAGATGACAAAAAAATTAAGAAACCAGCTTCCGTGCTTACAATCACTTTAGTAGCATTCCGGACAATAAATGTCACAGTACGACATAAGAATAATACACAGCTGTAACCATAAATAATACAGAAGTTAATTAAATATGTTTCTTAAGAGAACCCTGCTGAGTTTCATATATATCGTACACTAAAATGTAATTTTCTGAGAGTAAAAATGTTATTTCTTCACGCACACCTGATGACTACGTGTTCAAGCAAAGAATGTCAGTAAACGAAATGTAATTTTTCCTTGTCGGGACTGTAAGGGTTAAAACATGTTTGCGTAATCAGGAGGGTTAAAGAGCGTCTCATAAAAACATGCTCTGACATACAACTGTCTTCAGGCCGAGACCTACCACAAAGAACCAGTCCCGGAGAGTCGTAAATGCTTGTAACTCCAAGTGAGGAAACCTGGCCGTGTTGCTCAATTAGCTGCAAGACTGCCTCCAACACGCCGACTGCAACATCCCACATATCTTCTCTGCTGCATCTCCGTTCACTCTACAGGTGATTCGTTCCCGTCGTTTTAATGCCTGAGAAGTAGGCAAGTTATATCTACGGTACTTATTTGCCCGATCAGTCAGGGTCCGGGGCTGCAGTGAAGGACCTAGTGCCTTGTTGAGGCGAGGGTCATGAGTTCACAGCCTGGCTCCACTGATGCTGTAAATACTTTAGTCTAAAAGTGGCAATTGTAATCAATACGATGTGTGTCAAACCACCCCCATTATACTTCACGACAGTTTAAAAAATAAATTTAAATATTATTGTTTACTTTGGGCCTATGCAAGGTAAGTCAGGACGGAGTGTGGTAATTTTCGTTGCGATGGATTTTGGAAAATTAAGGAGGAAATAGGTTTTCAGTTTTCCTGTAAAATGAATTATTGCAAGAGTACGGCCGTATAGGAACATGTGTGGACGCTTGGAGTTGGAAACTGATCATTACTGGTAAACTAGTGTTGTTTTAACATTGTGTAAATGGAACTACGAGTAGAAAGTTCGTGACGCAGCCGCCAGGAGCACTGGTAGTGCGACGCTATGTTGCATTGTTAAAACAACACTTCATAACTAGTGGCCCTTTCAGTCTTAAAGGGGTAAACCAAATACTTTATATAACCAACCCCTTTATGACTGAATTTAACATATTTGGGTTAAGAGGTATGGAATGGTACGATGTTGAGCGAGCGGACGACTGGAACACTCAATCGTCAGTAAAATCTGAACTACTCATCAAAATTCGATGAGATTTTTGCCGAGCAGATATTTTATCAGCGGAAGTTTATTTATAGAGCACATGTGGACTTCAATTTGAGACTTGGGAGTGTGCGGCATGTCAATGTATAGACTTCAATTGTTGGCTATAGACAATTAGTGCTACCCGGGTCGCTAGTAGTCTTATAGATCAATCCACCCCTATCACACACAAAATATCCGGCAGAAGACCATACAGGAAGGAAGTGTAGGGCTGGTTGCGTCGTGCTTGCTGGGCGGGGAAGGGTGGAGGTCATGGCCGGGGGAGGGGCACCCGCCCCCCTGACCCACTTGCCTGGGGGCGGCGTCACTCTACGACAATGACCCCCCCCCCCAGAGTCTCCAACGAACGCTGACGCTCTCATACTCACGTCTAGCACATCTTACACTTTTATGCTGGCATCACGCTCGCGCGACAGACACGACGCCAATTCTCGTTATTGCAAACACTAGTTCGTCTGCCGCGTGACAAATAATAAGAAAAATATTAACTATAAATTGTTTCTCGCCACTACATTCTAAACTCTTTTACGACAGCCATATACATTTACAGGATTTCAATTATTTTTTACTTATGTGTAATATGTTTCAAATAATATAAATACACTATACATTAATTTCCAGTAAATTGCATATCAGAGGCTAAACATTTTAAATAACTAAATTGTTTCCTAAAAACCCGTGATTTTGGTTGACTATAAAGATTTCCTTGTCATTTTAACTAAGTAAAACCTTGCAACTTAACAAATAAATAAATTTTCCAGGAAAATAATTTTACTTTTACACAAATTTAGAACTCTTTTTTGTAAATATTGCAAAGAAAAATTTAATAGCGTAGTGCCGCAGAACTTAAGCGATTTAGCAAAGTAGCTTGACTGAGTTGTCTTCTTCAATCAGCATATGCGTATAGGCGGTTCAGAATAAAATGAGCACTCAAAAAGCCCTGCGGAATTTCTATTTTCAGCGAATTCGTATCTTTCCGCCCGTAACGGCTAACGACGGGAAATGTCTAGCCTCTCTGGACACGTCACTTGATGTTTGCGTGTGTAAGGTAAATTGTGCAGACGATATGAGTCGCTACAGCTACAGTTCAGTAAAAAAAAATAGTTTATTATCAACATAAAATACATTTTTTTTTTTTCGATTTCGGTTGATTTTCTATCAGTATTGTTGTATTTACATAGGAAAATACACGGAACTATATTCCGTTATTTCACTGTAAACCATACAAGCAGTAAGGTAACTATAGTTACTGTTGAATTATGTGCATAAACGGTTAGTGATATTTTTTAAAGATTAAAATTATAATGTTCACTTTATCCCAAACGATCTGTACAAGCACACTAGCTTAAACTGCCAAGTTCTTAACATAAACGACACAGTATCTAGGGTACAATACGATTTATGTGGTTCGATATTTCGCAATAGTCTATTTTACTTCAAATAAATTTGAGAGATGCCCAGAGTATAAGTAACGCCAGTTGATCGACTTGCCCTTAAAGGCTACGAGCAGTGAGCAAGCAAGGGTATAGTTGGCCTTATTGCGAAGGTTCTTTCAGTCTACGTTTGCGGTCGTTGTGCTCCGATTACACAGAATTCGAAGCGCTGTTGTCAATATGTTGTTTCATCGCATCGTAGCCAACGTGTCTAGAAATGACTCTACATTTAAAAAAATCACAACAAACAAGTAAGTGATTATGATTTCTTAATTTTGCTGATATTAAAAACTTTTGTCACTAACTTGCTATTGTCCGTAACTTCGTTCGCGTGGTTAATAATGTTAATATAATTTTTTTAATTGTAAATTACTGTAAAGAAATTGTATTTAAACAAACTGAAACCAAAAAATTAAAAATGCTAAAGGGTACTAAATTATGTTAAGGTCACTATGACAACTTTAGAAACATTTTGAAAAATAATTTCTTTCATTAAACTTTTTGAGTACCCCGTTCTGCCCCTTGCCACGTTTGACCCCATAGTATTTTTATGTTCACCTTTTTTTTTTGTTAGAAATAGGCGCATGCCCAACGCACTAAAGTTTCATTGCAAACGGTTGAATGGTATAGGAACACACACTTTACAAGGAGACATTCGTTTATCTTTGTGTTTATATGTGTGTGTGTTTTGTGCGTGTGTGTATGCGTGCGTTTGGCCCTCTAAGGAGCTCGTAGTACCATTAATTATTAGTAAGCATTGGCTGTCTTGTTCTTATTATCATCCCAAAACTTCTCGTCCTTTCGCTATGTGCCCATCTTTTTCTCAAGTCCAAATGCGTCTTTCAGTTTCATATTCCTTGCGCTCAGTTTCTTCCTATAGACCATTTATTTAATAATATATATTGAAATACCATTAAAGAAATGAAGCCTGCAAACATGAATATAAATTCCGGACATTATTTGCAAAAGTTATGTTCAATATGTTCAAATATAAAATTGATATTATTCTGAGAAAACGTTGCACACACGAATGCATATTTGATTTTCCCAAGCAAAAGACATAAGTATAAAAATTTTTAGACTGAGTAACAAGAAATGAAATATATTTGGGTCAAAGACTTCAGGCAAAATCATTTTAATATACGTGACTTTTGTTCAAATGACTTTCTGATCAAATTATTTCCGACCAGGTGACCTTCAGCCAAATAATTTTAGGCCCAACAATTGTGATCCTTACGTAGTTTTTTGTATCAGATGTTATGCAAAGCTTTTTGCAAGTCATCGAAACGTTAGAGAAGTCTATGAAATCGTCCAATGAATTGAGCAATAATAGAAAAATCTGAAGGAGTGTACCAAAATGTCTTGAACAAGAAACGTAATGGTTAAGTGTCTGCATTCGCAAGAGAAAGGACCCAGTTCGTTCCCAGTAAAGTTATCCTCGTTTTCCATTTTGGGTTGTGTGATCCTATATAAAAGAAACTTATTTATCTTTATCCTTAACTCTGTAGCATATCGCCATTTCCGTGTTAAAGTAATATATTTTCTTAATCAGTGATCACGCCCTGGGTAAGAATGACTTTATCTGGGAATTTCAGTGGCTTGATCTGCTTTGATGAGGATGTTTAAGCAATCTCTCTCTCCAACACGCTCACTTTAAATATTGTTTGAAAACATCGTATTTTGTGCACATTCAAGCCAGTTCTTTACTTTCACGATAAAATCCCGATTAGAAATATTTATGACCTCCCTTACTCGAGGCTATTCAACAAGCGTGAAGTACCGAAACACGGAAGCAATAAGAACACCACTTAATTCCTTTTAAGAGCTCTATAGTCCCAGCACACTGGGCCAATTTAACCGGTGTAATAATCTCTTTCCGTCGCACAGTGTGCAACTATGTCAATGGAAGTGACAACTGACATTATTTGTGTTGTAATGATAAAACTACAATGTGATAAACGTTCAAATGCTAATTTACCAGAATTTTCATACCACGAGTGAACCCTTAAATAAATAAAGTACACAGTTTTATTTTTATAAATCAATCAATGTTTCGTAAAACGCAATAGAAAATAAGATGTATCCACCAATATTATTGATATCTGAACTCCTCAGTAACAATATTTCAGACTGTTCCAGTTAAATTTGTTAAGAATTTATTAATACTTGAAAAATGCCGGTAAAAGATATTTCATATTAATTATTTTATTTAAAACGTATTCCTCACATAACATGCAGCAGTAAAATATTATTACTTGCTAGATTTCAGTGCTGTGTTCATACGTCTGAAATAGGGAATTATTTAATTTGTTGCCGGTAGCCCTCAGTGTGCCTATTTGACAGTCCTGAAAAAAGACATTCATTGTTTAAATACTAAGGGCCGATATTATGAACCTCTTTCGAATGACAAGCAACTGCTATCCCCATAGAGAAAGCATTGGTGAGCAGTTGATTCTCATTCGAAAGAGGTCTATAGATACGGGCCTAAGTGTGTCTGTAATTCACCTTTAAGCTGCTAACTCGGGTCTGAAATACAGGTCCAATAAAGAAAATAAGCAATCGGCCACAGACTTTTGAAAAATAGTGTGGCAAAAAGGTATTCAAACATTACCGTGTATAACAGCGGTAGAAAAACTCATGAAGCCATCAATATTTCATAAAAGGGCTAATTCAATTGTTTATTTACTGACTGTAACTTCGTTTGAAAGTGGCCTCGACGACCGAGTGGTCAGATAACTAGCTTCCCATCAAGGTGTTCGGGGTTCGATTCCAGTTGGGATAGGTCTCCGGATTTTCGCATGTGGGAATCTTGCCAGGTGATATCGCTGGTTGGCGGGTTTTCTCGAGTATATCCCTTCCAACCTCCCCCCCCCCCTTTTCCCATTCTTCTCACTCCACAGCGCCTCTCCATTGAAGAGCCTCATCTCATGTCGTCCTCCGGGGCAAGCAAATGCAGTTAGGGGTGCGATACCCTGTCGTTGGTACCCTCTCCATGCGATATTTATATTACTTAAATTCGTTCATATTTTATTTATGATAATTTGTAAACTACACTTGTGTCAGTATTTGTATTTCCCCAGACAGATAGTTGCATTCTCCACTCTAATGAACTTTTGTAAGATTCGTAAAAAATTTCTGTGTAAAAAAACTTGTACTATGCAATTTACCAAGATCACACGTTTGTCGGCAATTATATTGTTCTATACAAATCACTTCTTCTGTTAAGGCTCTGCTATAATTGATTTAGCATAGAAAACAGCATACGCACATACACAGAACACTCGCACACCACAGAGCTGCCAACTGCAATTGAAACAGCACGTGCACAGAAACAGTGGACGATGTTTTTAAAACGAAAACAAGCTACACTAGTTAATAATACATCTGTGTGTGTCGCTCAGAATGTTTTATTTACAGGTTATTGTATTAAGATATAAAAAACTCTATTTGAGCGTAATAAACCATATATTTAGACCATTCATTTAAAATGTAAAGAATTTTACTGACCATCCCCAAAATACACATTTATGTGGCACAAAGTTACCAACTTGAGTGGTTACATGATGTGAGTATGAAGCGGTGCCGGAATTTGGCACTAGAATTTGGTCAATCTTCATTCACACCACATGAGAAACTGTTGGGTTTCAGAGGCAAATGCCCTTTTTCGTGTTAAATTGCTAGTAAGCCGGATAAATACACACTAAAAGTCGTTTCACTGTACATTGTTTCATACTTTCCATATTGTTTCTGCAATACCATACATCGGGAAGGAAAAATCGGCGAGCCACTAGCTGTTTGCTATGTAAAGAAACTCACCTAACCAATTCACGGAACTGGCTGAAATGTAACGTACTATAATTGGTTCACATAGATTCCTCTTGCAGATTAAATGTTAAAGGACTATAAGTTAACCACAGTCGGAAGACTGAGGAAAAATAAGGCAGAGATAACACCTTCATATTTGCCCAACCGGAAGAAAGAAGTTTTGTCATCTCAGTTTGCTTTCGATGGACAGAAGACACTTGTATCATTCTGCCCAAAGAAAGGGAAGTCAATAATGCACAGAGACAAAAACATTGACGTACTCATGCGGTGTGTATAAAAAATTACAGTTGCTAATAAATGTCTCCCATAGTTCTCGCACTGGAGCAAACAGTGAGATTGCTTCCTATCTACATTATCAACAAACCTCAAACAGTTTATCAGAAATCTTAAACGTCGTTCACTCATTATAACGGGATATCGCCAAAGAGGGACCACATTTCGTACGTATGAAGATGATAGTTTTTTTGTTCGTCTCGTATGTGCAACAATTAGTAAGTCCTAGTATTTCAAATAAGGTAATTACTCCAACATAATTCGCATTTTTAGAGTAATTTTTAGCTGGCCTAGAGATTTCTTCGTTGGTGAAAGAAATAATATTATTTAGTATTTCATCACAAAAAATTAGTTTTTCAAGCTTCCAACTCACAAATTATCTTTTCTTCATCTCCTTCTGCCCCAGGGATTCACAACACTTTATTTTATTTTGAGTTGGAATTCTGGAACGAAAAGGAGGTTCGCTGGACCATCGATGAACATTCTTACCATTCAAGGAAAGGCCTACGTGTTCAGTAATTTCGTCATTTGAATCGTCTGAAGAACTTAGCTGACTTGCATATTCGGAGCCAACTCCAACGTTGTCTTCCTCTTCCTCGCTAACATTTTAAAATTCATAGCACTGTCACTCTCATTGCTGTAGTTGGTTTCAGTCACACTTTAAACTATATTTGTCTCTTAACAAAAAAAACTGAATACATTTTACAAGCTGCACTGCTAACGTGGGGACCCGATATAACACGTTCTGCACTGCATGACAGCTACCAGTTCACAGTTGATTGCAACTGGCGCTGTGTAATAAGGGAATACCTGGAGTGGGGGGGGGGGGACTGTTGGTGAACCTGTGTTGAATCAGCAGCAGGTAACAATATTTAGTGGGGTGATGCGTCAACCCGGTAAGCAGTCCTTAAGTAAGTATACTCCATTTCATATAAGTTTGGATAAATATGACAGCAACTTATGGGCAATAATTTGTAATATTTTGGGATTTGTGGCACTACACCAGACAAACTTTGCAGTACAAATGTTAAAAATAACATCTCAGGTTCACTTCAGAACTAAAAATGTCTTGCATTGTACAACAAATTGCAAAATATTAAAAATTATGGCGTATAAGCAGCTGTCAAATGTACCCAAACTTCCATGAAACAGAATATAATAACACCTACTTATGTAAGGATATTTCACAATAGAATTAGTAGCGCATTTGAATAATCAGTTAATAAATACCTCTTAATACACTGATTGAAGACTTCTACAGTTTGTACATTTAATTTGCTTAGTAAAGCACACGTAGAGGGCTGTGTCGTGATGGTAAGTAATTGATATAAATATTATAACTTTTGCAATAAAGAGGGCTATATTTTGACATATAAACTACCTACTCACTCCAACGAAATCAAAGTCGAACAGGAAATGTTATACGTGTGCGATAATTATGTTTTAAGTCTAAATGAAAGCAGATATCACAAATGGTTTGGCAGTTTCGTTCAAAATATTTTATTTTCCGTAATGGCAAATTCTTTCAAAACAATAAATTACACGATTTCGACTACTGAGTCAATTAAGAAATATTTCGTTAATTACATAATTAACTAAAACAGCAGTCTATACAAACTTGAGAAAACTAGCCAACGTCATGAAAAACATTTTAAACAAAACTGCCAAGCAGATTTTTTTATATCTGTTATCGTTTAGACTTTAAAAATAACTATCGCGAAAACAGCATAAACTTGTTAGCATCGCTTTAAGGGACAGTGTTAGACAATTTTATCGTATTTTCAGTTTTGAGCCATAACATTTATTAAAATTGTGTTATCAAAATGTTTTCTTCGACAGAGCGTAGAATATATCCTTGGTAAACTGCTTGACATAAATAATAAAGGAATCTTTCATTAATTTTCTTGCAATAATCATGCAAGAAAAATTAATCAAAGATTCCGTTATTATTTATGTCAAGCAGTTTACCAAGAATATACCCTATGCTTTGGCGAAGAAAATATTTTGATAATAAAGTTTGAATTAACGTTATGGCTCAAAAACTGGAAATAAAATTGTCTAATACTCCCCCTTAAGAAGAGTGTGTACCGGTTTCAAATCTCCACATTTGACGCATGGGAAAAGCTAAGCGATAAGAACCAGATTATCACGCTCGACGAGTATATCGCCTCTATTAGCAGCGCACTAAACTGCCGTACAAGATTTTCGTTGTATTATTCTTCATATAGGAATTAAGTGGTAACCCTAAAATTTTATTTTTGGATAATATGAAATGAAGGCCAACGCACGCCTCTCATTTTGCACTTTACGAATTCATGCCGTTTTTTAGCCATTTTGGGGTATCCCAAAGTCATGTTTTCATTAATTTTTTAAATTTTGTTTGGACTCTATATGTGGCCTCGAACAGCACAAGACTTTGATAGAGGTACACGGTGGAAAGAGGAAGGAGTCGGCCAGGGACTGTTTAAGCCAACATTCGCTTAGAGTGATTTCGGAAAACCCTGGAAAGCCGAAATCAGATTAGTCGGAGCAAAGGCTAGGACCAGGATCATCCCGAATGCAAGGCGTCTGTTTTACCACTGCTCCACCTCGCTCGGTAAATTGTTTAAGTATAGTTTCAAATGTGTTTCCTGTTTGTAGATAAGCGCAATAGAAATTATTTTAACTGTTTCGCGTAAAACAGAATACGCGTGACACGCTACAACATCGCTCATGCACCAGCAGGTCGATTACGGATCTTTTAGAGCATGACGTTTTAGTTGACACGTGTCGTTCGTAAGTCAAGCTTCTTAAGACTCTGTGAGAAAATTTTGATTACGTTTCTGTCCGTCATAACAGTTTCGCGTTACACAAGGCGTCTTAAGTAACACGCTTGAAAAACACATGTTGGTACTTCTGATGCTCGGTTGTCACCACAATTACGTATTCGCTGGCCAATCAAGAAAAAGAGGCTTCATTTGTCATCGTCGCAAGCTCATTGCTCATTGTTGTTTATAAACATCAAGTTTTAAACATAACCATATCCTAAATTACTTTTTGACAGAAAAGCAAGGGCAATTATTCTTTGTCGAATTTTATTTGTTATTTATTCTTTAATACATGTAAATAGAAATTGTACGCTAATATGTAACTAACGTTTGTTTTCCGTGCATTCTGCGAGATTATGTAATAAGGTCTATGCATTCAAAACAACTTACCAACAAGTTCAAAATTATTTGGCGTGGATCTTTCAACGTTGTGTATAAAATTCTGACGTTGTGTGGTCTTAAGAAATAAGATATATGCATGTGCACTGAAGCAATACTTTGTAGGCCTACTTCGTTAAAACAAGTAAAATAATTTTTAACCTCTTACGTGGCAATTACGAGATGTGATACGGCCGAATTCTTTTCTGTAGTCTTAACGTTTTCCGGTAAGTTTATATACAAGATTACTTATGCCAATGCTCAGTAATTACTTGTATAAATAACTATATGTTCATTTTACTGATACTAACGATGCGACAACTTAACTAAGACTCCCGTTTTTGGGCGCCTTAGTCAAAGCTGTGTCACCACAGTTTTGACGCATCTTAATTCATCAGTGGTCGCATTTTATCGTTTGACGTCTTACCAACGTCACGTCCGAGTTAAGACGGGCCAAAAACAGATCCGTAATCGACCTGCAGGTTCATTGTTACGACGCTATGAGTCAACTTTAATCCATTGTGGCACAGGCCAAAGTAGGTATGACTCCTGTACTTATTCGGTCAATTATTTCCGATTGTTATTGAAGATTACGAGTCATACTTGCAGTGCGTAAAAATTTACAATTATCAGATAATTTTCAAAGTGACGTATGCGGACGCGGATCAGTAATTCAGTAAGCAGATTGAAAGATGCGTTTGTGTGACAGTTTATTTTTTCAGTCATTGTCCCTTTGCAAAGTTGCTCGTTTGCCTCTCAGTCAGAAGTGAACGTCAACATGATTATATTTCGTCCTAATTACGTGGTCTTACAAAACTGTATTTGATTTACTGGTATATAATAAGTATAACTATATGATTTCGTAATTATTATGCAAGGAGAATTTACGGAGTAATGTATAATGCATGTGTCGTATGATAAGAGCATGCAAATAAACCTTCACTGTTTTCTAGGCGATGAGTAAGTCCGAACTAATCCTGTTGTGTCGAAATTTTACATGGGAACCCTAAGCCCTACTTAGGAAGAAGGCAGTAACTACCGAATAAATAATAACTGAGTTTTTGGTATCGTTTGATTCGTCTTGAAATTCTGCATCGTTTACACGCCAAAGAGGCGTTAAAATCTATATATATATATATATATATATATATATATATATATATATATATATATATATATATATATATATATATATATATATATATAAAATAAAGTCGTGTTAGTTACACTATTTATAACTCAAGAACGGCTGAACTGATTTGGCTGAAAATTGGTGGGGAGGTAGCTAAGAACCAGGTGAAGGACATATGATACTTTTAATCCTATCCGACCGCGTTCCCGTGTGACGTCAAAGAGAATACAAGTCACTATAAAACGTGGTATAACAAAAACGCATATGACATGGAATAACAAAACGCAAATGACAGCTAAACATCATTTTGTCTATGGATAAGTATGTTTGAAAATTTGATAATTATAAACGTTGTCAGAAATCAATAATCAGTTATTTGTATTCTCTTTGAATCATCATTGACAATGCCGCGACCAAGACGATCGAATCTTTCCCGACAAAGCATGTTCACGGGTAGGAAGACCATCTGCGTTGTTTGTTCTTGCGCCTGATAATAAAACAAATGAAGAGTGCAACCTATGCACCAAAATACATGAAAAATAAAGAATCATTAAAATACTTAATCCAAAATCT
>PNEQ01035156.1:0-10874 GCA_003012365.1 Medauroidea extradentata | reverse complement strand
ATAAGGCAGCTGTAACTCGTTCCAGAGTCCACTTCGCTCGGTCTCAAATATTTAAGCGAAAACTTGGTGGCCCTTACTATATGAGTAACGTACAGATTAATAATAAGTATGCAAGGATACATATTCTACCTCTTTACCTTCTTCTTCTTTTTCCAAGAATAAGGCAGCTGTAACTCGTTCCAGAGTCCACTTCGCTCGGGGTCTTCCTACATCTCACTTTCCTCTCGATCGGTGTTATTATTGCTAAAGCTGATAGTCTACTATCTGGCATTTTTCTTAGATGTTCACAACACTTCTCGTTGTCTCTCTTCTACTTGGGAAGCAGCGGCTTGACTTTAAGTTCTTTCGAGAGACTAGTGCCGTGTTTATTATCTATTAAGCCTACCGGTAGTGTTAGTCTGCAGCTAGAATGTTTTTTAAATTTTTCTGTTATCACAATAGCTTTGTTTCCGTAAGTCTTAACTAACTTGAATAGTATTAAGAAGTTAAACTTCTACTTCGTCTCCTTTTTTATAATTTTAATATTTGTAAAGTGTTCCTCCGATATCCCGGTAAGTATTTAGCCTTTTGGCTAGCTTTATTTACTTATATATGACATAATATCACAGGCCGTTTTAGAAATGTTTCATACAAAATGCCTTGCATGAATGCCAGCATTATTTCTTTACTATCGAAACTTTAAATTACTTAAGGGCTTGTTCCCGAGTTTTTTTTTCAGACTGGTGCCAATAACTCAAATATTTTTTAACCAAAAGTTTTCTAAAAATTTGAGTCAATGTACAATCACACGATGCACAATACTGTGGACGCGTTTTTTTAAATAATGTACTATTCGCCAGCAAAAAAATAATTTCCTTCATTTTTGCTTATTTTCACGACGAAGCACGTGGTACTTTGGGTAATGAAATCTTAAAAACCGTTCAGTATAATTCTACAAAAAAAAATTCAGCTAAAAATTATAACATATAAGTGTCAAAACTGTGCAGCGAAATTTTGATATGAGTATTAGGTGGCAATAAAAAAATATTTTCGAAATCACTGCAAAACTCTATAACAAGGCCTTATCATCCTACATGTTTCATGTAATGAACTTATTATTTACTATATTGATCCAGTTAATGAAAAAGTACGATGAATAGAACTGGTACAATGCCTGTGTGTGTCGATCAAGGAAGTAATCCGTGGACAATGACAACAGCTCTGGGCTCCTGGCGGGGCGAGGGGACGTGGTCAGTGGTGCGTGGTAAACTGCGAGGAGCTCCACTTGTCCTCGTGAGGGAGGAGACTGTTCGCATCGCAAATTGCAGGTGCCTCGGCCTCGCTAAAGCATGCTATAATGACGCACGTGCTCTTCGAGTCCCGAATAGGTCTTACCTTGCTCCCAGCGGCGCGGGATCCGTCTTATTACCGACATTACGCTACCTGCGAGCAGGACTGAAGAGATGAGCCGAACCCGCCTCCCGGACGACAATTGGAAGAGTGGAAAGCTTGGATACAGGACCACCGTGGTATTTGAACAATCCTTTCAATTTGTCAGCATTATAAACTATACTGTTTTATGGACTTAGGCCTATTTCAGCATTGGGACTGAATGTTGCCGAAAAACCCACAAAAAAAAAAAAAAGGGGGGGGGAGGGGGACAGCACAAACTATTTTCAACAAACATAATACAACAAAATACAATTTCGGAAAACTTCGTATCCAGAAAGACGACACAAAAAATTAACAAAAAATAATAAGGTAATGTACACTGTTAGAAAAAAATTCCATAAAATCACGGAAAAATAAAAGCAAAAAATTATCCAGAAATCTTCGTCAAATAACGGACCCTCAGTTTTGCTTGATAACGGAATCTTCTGTAAAATTACGGACAATCCGTATTTCTTCCAAAAATTTAACTTCTTTAAATTACTGTTATTGGTGTTTTTTCGAGATCTTGACATACCATTTAATAATACCCTCAAAAATTTATTACAATTTATCGGAATTTGAAACCCACAACCTTGGGGTTACCAGGCATACACTCTAACCAGTGTACCACAATGAGAATAACACGTGAGCGAGTTACATGCAGAGGCAAGATACCAACTTTATAAGAGACAAGTTTGGTTTTTGACATCCTGATTTTACAGAACTTCATCAGTACCATTACGAGAAAAATGTTTTACTGAATAGAAATAAATAAATTTAAAAATGCGTACCCGCTGGCGCGAAACGCAGAGAAGAGGTGCAATTTTTTTTCATTGGCGATAAGTTCCATGTAGTGACATGCATGGCCGCCCAGTGCTGGATATAGGTGAAGCCAGGATATTAAAATATATGTGTGGCCTCCTCGGGACACTTCAGTCACATAGTGGGCTGTTCGGTCCTTTGTCCATGAGCGATACGAGTCCTTGGCTGCATTGTTTGTCACTCCGCATCTCTTGTCTTCGTTTCGCACCAGTGTGCATGCACATTAACTCTAGGCGTCATAATTATCATTAATACTAGCATTAAAAAAAACACAATAAAATATGCTTAACAACTGTAGAAACCGATTTCCATGAATTTATGGAAAGTTACGGTCAAACATCCGTAAACTTGCAATACGGACAAACTTCCGTAAACAAAAAATTACGGAAGCCACTTCCGCAAAATTTCAGTACTTTTATGTAAATATTTCCGTGAATTTACGGAAATGTGTAACATTGTAGTCGCCATATAAAAAAAAGACCCAATACCAAAATTATAATAATAAAACTAGCTGTATGGTAATTGGTTTTTAACACAAGATCAACAAAGGAAATTTTTTCGTTCTTTACGATGTTCTGCTCACATAGACAGCAAGAAATGTTCACAAACTTGACAGCAAAGTAATTTTATGCGTTATGAGGATGTCGCCTCCTTGACAGGGGAAGGTTTGATGGCCCAATTTTTATTTCAGTTTAAAGATATCAATAACACATAACCTACCTACAGAAATGTAATTTAACTCATAACCGCTTTTTATATTGTGATCAAATACTATTTTTAAATTCTGTTTTCAAGGTCTTGAAAGTATGACATATATCAGCTTACATTTTCACGAGGAATCACCTCCAGGAGTTCGGGCAGTTAAATAATTTACAATCTGTATATGGCAACGTAATTTCGTATTGTATTACGACACGAGATATTACGCTGAATGACTGTGTAACATGGCATAATATATTCCTTAAAACGTGACACACATTTTTTTTCTCTTATAAATACTTTATATTTTAAACAAAATTTTTGTTTTTCGCAGAGTTACTTTGCAATAAATTTTGTGTTGTAGCAAACAATGTGTTATTAAGTACGTGCATAGCGAAGGTAAGACAAAAAATATATTTCTTTTTTTACTTTTATAAATTGCCGGATAATTTTTTTGTAAAACTGCAAAAATTGTTCTTGTAAAAATACGATGTAGGCCTATCGGTTCGTTAAATTACAAGTAATATACTTGTATTTGCACTTGGTACAAAAATAAACATTGTGGACGCAACATGACTCGAACCTGTAGCCTTGCGCTTAGATAAACTGCTGAACGACTTAATGTGATTTTCCATATATATATATATATATGTGTGTGTGTGTGTGTGTGTGTATGCATGTACGTGTGTGTGTGTATATATATATATATATATATATATATATATACGTACATGCATACATACATGAATACATACATACATACATACATATATACGTACATATATTCATACACAGTGTACAAAATTCAATAACACGAGTTTCTTAATATCGAGGAACTTAATTAATATGACTATTCACTTTATTCTAGAAAAATACATTCTTAAGGATGTAATTTGTAAATAACTATATAATTTCCTAGATTCCTATGATATTCGTAGACTACAAATGTTTATTGAATTGTGTACACAGAAAATCATTGTAACTTTAGAAGCAAATAATTTTGCAAGGATATATTTGTGCTTTTACGATATTTTGTTAACTATACAGAAATATCGTGTAATTTTTAAAAACATTTTTACATTGCAAAATAAGCATGTCCGTGCCTCCCATATAGCTTGGCATCCGGTTTTCAGAACCGTGATTACGTACCAAGCAGCGACCGTATTATAGCACTTCCACTCTTTTAAGTTAAGTTCATCTACCAAACTACCAGCAAGACCAATAACTCCTCAGCTTCGCGTCAGAACTGGTTATGCTAAGCTGGCCTTCACGTCTGTGATAAAGTTAACATAAAGGCTGAAAGGCGTTAAAAAGTACGGGAACTGAATAACAAACGTTGCGAAGTTCTTACTATCCAGCTAACTTGTTTCACAGTTCCGAGCACAAATTCACTGAAACTAGAGAAAGACGAGTTTACGAGCTTATTTTCACAAAAATGTGTAAGTATGACATCACAAGACCTCTTGTCTGAAGTAATCCTATAACCTAGCAACTCCGCGCGTGCAATTATATATTTATCTTGTTTAGCGTCTTTCTTTTGAGTCGGTGCCTTTGAGTTTGCCGTTTCTTGCTTGAAAGCGAAAACAACACCAACTTTTGCAAAGATAATCATCACACCGTTCTTCCATGTCCTGTAGTGTAGTTTCTTGTGATGCCGCTTGAGGTAAATATCTTCTCGTCAGGAGTTTAGACTAACAAATGAGCGATGTTTTTACGCAGTGTTTATCTACATCTCATACAATGTAATGCACAAATAAGTTTGGTCCTTTATAAGCCTTGGCCGAATCCTTCCCTGTCCGAGCCAATGGTCCCGTTACGCTGACCTCGCTGTCGATGAGACGTAACGTTCAACTACGAACCTACAACGTGTTGCAAATTACTCTTTAGGGAACTCTGAAACAAGCATGTTCACCCGGCAGCTGCACAATTTCCAAACACCGCCATAAAAAAAAACTGAGTTGCATTCCATAACAACCCGGACAACATCTGGTGATAGTGCAAACCTGGTCACGTGACAGAGCCAACCTAACTATAGAGAAATCTCTGCCGCCATCTTAGATTACAATAAATATTGTAATGAGTTTTGTTAGATTTTGTTTTGGTACGTTTTGCGATGGTAAGCATCAGAAAGTGACACTTTGAAGTGTTTACGCATGTTCTAACATTAATAAAATTATTAATGTGGTTCGTAGAATTGCAGAAACTGGATTTTACGAAAATGTTTTTTTTCTGCTGTCCCACAAGCTAAAAAAAATAAGGGTTCCACTAATGCTGTAAATTTAAACCTTCTGGCAAAATATATTTTACTCATTATCATGATAATATGTATCAATAAAAAGCGGAAACAAAAATAGAACGTAAGATACATTTTAAAATTTCAGAATAGCCACGGATAAACTACTTTTACTCAAGCAGATTACTTTTCGTAAACATTGCTATTATGCCTACATTTCTCGATGGTTTTATGTTGACATGAGGTCTTGTAATCTGCTCAGGCATATATTTATATTTCTGTTTCACCTATAGAAAATTTTTGATGAGTGATTACTGATTAGTACTTTTGTGGTTTGTTGACGGTAAAATGAGAACGTTTTAAGTACAAGCTAATATTTTTTCCTTTTAGTCAATTTCTACTAGGATAAAATGTCGTGTGTTACGCGACCGCCGGCTAGTTTGCAGTCGTATGCGCTGCAATCGTTCATTGGCTGCTGCTTCCAGTGAGTGGACCGTTATACGTGTGACAAGGAAGCGCGGGATGATGTTGGTTCACAGTGCTCAAGGAAGAATCTAATAAACTGTCACCTAATTGCGGAAGTATTTAAGACCATTATTAGAGACACTGGAAAATCGCGAAAATGTTTAAAATAGTCACCAATAAAATGTATTATATTAACCGTGACACGTGTGAACAGTTTTGGGACAAATCACACACGCTGTGTGTCCAAGCTGTACAGTTCTAACTGGGCCTGTTGTAGAGAGAAAATATACTACAAATAAACGATAGCCAATGTTGATACGAAAAATTAAGTGTTATTAGGGCCACGATTTTGTCGCGAAAAGATTTTTGCCCCACTTTGTTTCAGTGACTCACGTGCACATCGGCAGTTCTGTTTCAAGGTTATTGGCAGCGTGTCTTTGTTCAGACACGTTTCTCATTTGACTGCACCAATCAGAATAAGATTATTGTGACTCCTTACGTCTGTAATTTGCCAAGGCAAGTGAGAGTAAAATCATCCAATCACAGACGATGTAGCAGAGCTGCAGGTGTGCACATGACGCATCGAAACTAAATGTTGCAAAAATCTTTTCGCCATAAAATCATGGCTCTAAGTGTTATATATATCACGTTGGAGCCTAGCAAACTATCAACTATTCCCTCGATTTTCCAGTGTCTCTAGCCATTGTCTTTCATTTATTTCAAACAATTGCAAATAACTCGAATATTTGTTTAACGAAATTCTTTGAAAAAATTTGAAACTGTTTACAGTCATATGATACACAATTTTACCAGACCGTATTTTTAAAAAAAATGTACCGTTTGCTAGAAATACATTACTTTGCTTCATTTCGGCTTATATTGACCACAAAATATGTGATATTTCAGGGGCAAAAATTTAAAAATAGATTTGGTGTATTGCAACAGAAAAATTCAGATACAAACGATGATACAGAAGTTTTAAAACTGTAACAATGAATTTCTGACATATCTTTGCGTTAACAAAATACTTTCGAAACCACCGTAAAACAAGAGAGTGAGGCCTTAATATGTACAGGAGTTTTAAATCTAACGTCTTAGCAAATGAATTCGTCGTCTCTAGTCATGATTAGTAGAGACCTGAAAAATTGCCGTTTTCTTTCAGGCAACTGTAAATTCGTGCTACTTTCGCAATTGGCCGTTGACTTGTTTGACACCATCTTGAAGTCGCCGAGCCAATAATGACAATGTAAGTAAATGCAAGCCCATTTCTCTGTGTCAGCGAGCAGCCAATAAACTACTGTTGTCTACTTGAATGCACGTATTATATTCTTGGACGCTAGCCTACATGTCAGTGATCCCGCGAATTTTTCCTGTCTCTACTGACTAGAGACGATGGTTAGAGATTATGGTTAGAGATACGTCAATTTCGCGGATTCATCTGATAACAGCCTAGACTTGTCAGTCCTATACACCCACTGGCCACAATCCATTATCTATTGGCTTATAACCGTACAATTAGGTAGCAAGCGATAGCCCTTCGCATTATTTCCTTATTTACTACTGGCTTGCATTAGTCAAGCGCGTTTCGTAACAGCCGCCAGCAAGTCACAGACATGACAATGAAGTATACATAATTGGCGTTCAACCTGACCTGGAATGTATCTGCGAAATTTACGCACCTCTAATGATGGTTTATCGCGGGAAAACTTGACTATGTGCTGGATTTCAAAGCACGTTTAGATTACAAAAAGATTACTGGCTTCCTCTTGTACTTGGAGCTGTTGTCCTATTTGACTGAGCCAATAAGAATCCCACCGTTGTAATATTAGATGCCTGTTATTGGTCTGCAGACAGCTACGTTGTGTCTGACGTACATTACCCAATCATATATGTTGCAAGAAACTACAGTGTTTTCAAGTATACCGCGAAAATGATTTGTGCCAACATGCTCTTGAAAATACTGTAGTTTCTTGCAGCGTAAATGAATCGGTATCTACCTCTGACACAATGTAGCTGTTTGCAAAGCAATAACGGGCATCTAATATTACAATATCGGGATTCTTATTGGCTCAGTCAAATAGGGCAACAGCTCCAGGTACAAGAGGAAGCCAGTAATAATGTAATACGCTGAACGTGTGTTGAACTCCAGCAAACAGTCAAGTTTTCCCGAGATAAACCATCATTAGAACCACGCATTTGTGGCGATAAGATTTTTGCAACGTTTGGTTTCAAAGCGTTTTGTGCACATCTGCAGCTCTGCTACATCGTCTGTGATTGGATGATTTTACTCTCACTTGTCTTGGCGAATTACAGACGTACGGGACATGCTGACAACGGGAAATGCTTAACTTCTCTGGTCATGTCAATTTATTTTTTACACGTGTAAGATAAATTGTGCAGTTGGTAGGTAGCTATGTAGTTAGATTTAAAATTTTTTATTAATGACATATAATGCAATTATGTCATTTCCGGTTGATTTTGTATCTGTATTGTTGCTTTTAAATAGGAAAATACACGAACTATATTGCTTTATTTCACTGCCAACCATACAAACAGTAAGGGACTATAGTTAATGTTGAATTATATGTAGTAACCGCTAATGATATTTTTCAAAGGTTAAAATATTAGTGCTCACTTTATCCCGAACGACCTATACGAACGCATCCGTGGTGCGATTCATTGACCATCGGGTATACAATATTTTTTTAAGAGAATTCTTAATTGGAGCGGAATTTTTTCTGCTACATCGTTGGCAACCTTGGTTTTGCCCTAGCAGGCTGTGACGTATGGTAAGGGGAGAAAAGGGGGATGGAGGAGACAAGGTAAAACCACAGGAGCCGCCGATCACTACGCACATTGGGCGATAATTGCCGCTCGCGGCGTCATTCTCTCTGTCTCTCTATCCCTCTCTATCCCTCTCTTTCACTCCCCCCCTTCTCTCTATCCCTCTCTGTCCCTCTCTCTCTCTCTCCCCCTCTCTATGTGCCGGTAGCGATTCGTATATGGCAGGGCGCGCGTCGCACCTCCTATATCTCCTCACCTCCCCGCAACAATTCTGCGGCGACTTCTCCCTCGCAATGCGGTGCACCGCAACAGCTCTACATTACACACGATACAAATTGATTCTCGGACGTAATCAGGCCGATAGTTCTCCGTGCTCCGACCTCTGCTACGCCCGTCTCTTCGTCTTCCACCGAGACTCGAGAACTGCGCACAGAACCACAGTCAAGAAACACTGGCCGAGCGTGAACTGCCAATGGCGTAGCGTCACTCGACATTTCTTTGGGAAGGCAAATGTCTTCATCGTAGGCTTCCGTCAGCTGAGTCATGTTCACGTTTAGACACCCGGAAATGCACGAATTCTTTTGAGAAGACGTTATATTTCAAATCTTGTACACGTTTATTAATTTCGCTATTCGGCCAAGGTTAACGACACCATCCCATGAGGACTATGAACCAATAGCTAGAGGCACGAGTATTCCGCGTATTCACCTCGCAACAGCCTAGACTTCTCAGTTCTATACGTGTACCGACTGAAGCCGAATATGCATTGGCTTCTAACAGTACAAACGTGTAACATGTGATATCTCCACGATAAATGTGTGTTAAAACCGCTCTCACCTAATCACAGAAGGAGGAGTGAAGTATACGTTATTGACGTTCAACCTGACCTAGAATCAATACGCGAAAGAATCGTGCCTGTAGCAATAGCGGGCATACTTGATAACACTTGACTTACATGGCTACCTCGTCACGTGTACAACTGGCCACTCACTGGTGCAGCAGTCAATGTACACGTGATAGAGGTGCGTCTGTTTCGTGGATTCATCTGGCAGCAGCCTGGACTTGTCAGTCCTATACACCCACTGACCACAATCGGTTATCTATTGACCTATAACTAGGAACCAGAAGTTTTCACGAATTCAAAGACCCGTAGGCTGGAATCGACTGTACTATACATACTCAAGCACCAACTATTAGTCCACAAGCTGCTACTCAGTGGAACAGCAGACAGTGAACGAATAAACGAGGCTTGAGTATTCATAGTACAATGGATTCTGGCCTGCAGGTGATTGAGGTCGAGAAATGTTCCGGTCCCTACCTATAACCGCACAAGCGGATAGTAAGTGTTAGTCCTACGCATTATTTCCTTGTTCACTCATTGTTAAAAATTTCCGTGAATTTATGGAAAATTTTATGGAAACATTATCTTGCTATACATAGTTTCGTTTCATTAACTAAGCATACGTAAAACTGCGAGTACAAACTGAAAAATAACTGTACGCATTATTGTGCCTGCATGCTAGAGAAGTCCCATTAATATGCGAGTTTCCATAAGTGGAGCTAGTTGCCTTCCGTAAATTAACGAACACTTCTGGGGAATTTTTTACCAGCACTTCTCCGTAAAACAACGAAAATTATTTTTAACAGTGCCACCAAATGTTTGTGAGAGTTTTTAGCAACATACTAAAAATTACACTGGCATTCTGTACCACTTGAAATACTCTCATGTACATCGTTATACATTTTAACGGAAATGTATCGTTAATAATAAAATACGGAAATATCTGTAGTAAACATACACTGCGGAATCACACGCAATATGTCCGTAAGTGTGCGGAAACTTGGACGGAAAAATCGTAAATTTATGGGTTAGAGAGCTGTAAATATTACAGATATAGTTTAATAACATCACCGGTAAATCTGCAAATCTGTATAAATGCAATTGTAGCATTACAGTCATGTAAGTATGGCTCAGTTCCGTGCTGTGATGAAATTGTTTTACGGAAACTTCTGTTGGATTTGTGAAATACGTTTCCGTGAATCTACAGAGGTATCCGGAGAAATTTTTACCGGAAAATTCGGTAAATTGACAGAGAAAATGTTTTCACAGTGTACTGGTTTGCAGTCGTCAAAGGTGTTTCGTAACAGCCGCCAGCAAGGCACGGACATGGCAATGAAGTATACATAATTGGCGTTCAACCTGGCCTGGAATATATATGCGAAATATGATCTTTGAAAGAACTGTGCAATGGGAGTGCAAGGCTGGATTTGTTTGTATGGACATACTCCATTGCGAAATAAATGACTGTCACAAGAAAACTAAAAGTAAAAATAAGACAAGAAAACATAAATAAGCAGAGTATGCTTTAGTCATCAGGATACATACACAACATGAAATTCCAAAACTGGAATCTGGTCAGATAAAACAAGGAAACAAACAGAAAAAACCTAGGTTGACATG
>PNEQ01035155.1:0-10873 GCA_003012365.1 Medauroidea extradentata | reverse complement strand
ACTCCACGTTTTCAATGACACTTTAAACACGAACAATTAACACGTAGACGCCATTTTATCTCGAGTAAATACAACTGATAAAGAAATTCGCTCATTGGTCTGTCGTATGAACATCAACGAAGTTTGTTTGAAACGACGCATTTCATTGGCTAATGACAACCAGTAAGGAAAGTGATTTGTCCGTGATCGCCGTTGATCCAGGATTAATAAAAATACTAACGTACGATTTTTTTAAAAACTTAAGTAAATCCAAAATCCAGTAAAATACCATACACGATCGTACAATCGTACAACTGCATGATTTTCCGTACATTTTACGGGTAAATCGTACAAGTTGGCAAGTATGAAAGTATGTCCAAAATCAATAGTTTTGACGCCGTGTCCGGTGAGAGTGAGGTAGAAACGGAGTTGCGTTGGAATGCTCTGGGCGCCACCCGGTTAAACGTGTAGCCGGGAACACGAGGCTCGATGGGTCGTGGTCTGTTCGTGCCGGCGTGCCCCTCTCTAACCTGGCGAGTCGAAACAGCTGCGGATCGGAAACACAGGGAGGATCTGGAGAAAACTACACCTTACATGGACACTTATGAGGCGGTCCACACCCCCATACCCTAGGGCCTTAAGCGAGCCAGTTCCAAATGACGAACCAAAGAAAAACTGGGCCGGATAGTTGCACACGCACATTACGTTTCTCCGTGGACGAATCAGAGTCCCGAACCACGCCACGTCTCTCTCGTTCTGTCCGTCACGGCCGCTGCTTCCAGACTGCCTTCTTCATGCACTAGTAGAAGGAGGGGGCAGCAAAGCCAGGTGTCCTGCACTTGCAGATGGCCGGGATGGCAGGTGTCACACGTTGGTGTCAAGTTCACACATGCCCTGCCACTGTCACTGATCCACCACACACACTCAAGTATTGCACATCTGCCATTACCAACCAGCGCACACCTGCCACTGACACATTCTGCGAACAACTGTCACGACCAGGTGCAACTCCACCTGGCCCGTGGCCTGGTACGACGACAGTTTGAACACTACTTATCAACATAACTTCATCTTGCAGAAATTCCATCATATCTTCATTATTTACAAAGAAAAAGTCCTAGTAATATTCAAATACGACAATTTTCACTTATGTCAATTCACATTCCATTTTTAAAATGCTGTGGCTGTGAAGTTATGGAGAGAAAAGCTCTCAATACCAGAATTAAAAGCATTCAATAAGTTGCCTAAAAACAGACGTGTACCTAATACCTGGTCACTACACCATCACTGAATTCCAAAAACATACTGGAAATTTGCATCTGCTGTTTTTGAGAAACTTTGTTCAATGATTCGGCAAAACAAACTAGGCTAAACTTTCTTCCCCTATAGTATTTAACTCATTTCATACGTGAAATACGTCGCAAGACCAAATGTGATATAAAAGCCCATCTTATCTCGCTGTAACTGAAGTTTCTTTGCTGTGAAACTAATCTGGAAACATTGTTTCACATGTACAGATTTGAAAAAAGCATCTAGGCCTACCTTCACAGTTTAAACTTCCAGTCTATTTAGTGTTTTCTGCCTTCAATGTGGCTCATAACGGAACGCCGGCCCATGTTGCTTAAAGAAAAATTAACATTGCACGAATTGCACCTTACAGAGTTATCACCAGGAACTTCGCAATTCATTTAATAGTAGTAGGATAGGTTGTTAACCAATACAATCTGTTCCTTCCTGCCATGACTGTTTTTCCTAAATTAATTACGTTGTGGAAATAATACTCATTGAACATACATTTCTAGATATTTTTTCAAAAACACACGCGAGATCACGTCACGTTATGCTGTAACTTTTTAACACACCTTTGTCACTGCAGAAGCCAAAAAGTTCAGGCGTGTTCCGCTATTACGCGGTACGGTAGATAAAATACAATTTAAATGTAAATCCACGGACTTCAGATATGTTCAGAAGAAATAAATACTCACTCTGCGCACAAACGATAGAAAAAAATATTTGCGACACACTAGTAAACAATAAACAACCGAACGATTAATCAGGGTGCCTACCAGATTGTAAAGGTAAAATTTAGTGACTTTTTCTTGAAAAACTGTTCAAACTGAATTAATTAATAGTGCAACACAGCCGACAATTTTCATTATGTTTCCTCCAATATAGAGCGCGAAGCATGTCCAAAATTTTTTAAAATCTGTAATCAATATACTGTATACCTAAATTTAAGTTGTCTTTATAAAAATGACTATGATAACTAATATACAAACTAATTATTTATTTTACTTGCACAGTGCATGAGAAATACTAGTAATGTAAACATGCATGTTTGACAAATGATTCGACAAGAATCAAACACACAAAAATAATTTTTGTGACTTATACCAAAATATATTTCAAATTAGTGACTATTGTGGGACTTTCAAGACCTTTTTCACAATTCGTGACTTTTTTGGGACTTTCGTGACTTTAGTGACCTAATTAACACCCTGTTAATGAACGTAACGTATCAGCAAATATTGGTATCAGCATGCCGGATGTTAAGAACAAAAGCGAACTGTGAATCGCATGTTGCCAAGTCCATGCCTTCAATTTCAACTACGAACTCTTGGGGGAAAACACCACAACTGTTTAAAACCCACTTTATTAACTAAAAATTCATTAAAATTTCAGGCATTTTGCAAACAGCACGCAAGAAACACCACGAGAGAGTAATTGTTTACCACTGTGGAAACTTGAAAACATCACAACATTGTCAAGGAACCATTGGTCTGGCAACACTGGCGGAAACCTCTGAAAATTCTGGTACAAAACGCCAAAAAAAAATCGTATTTGAGACAAAACCTGGTACATCGCGTCAAATTCACTGTTAATCCACTGTTCCACACAACTACAATATCGGTTCGAAAAGATATTATGGAACTTGAAAATTGGTATACGTACCAAGAAAATGGTACGTTGTGCTCATACCGCCCGCGGAAATGTTTGTATACTAAATTGTGAAATCCCAGGTTTTCTTTTTAGAGAATTCCCTGACTTTTCCCGGTCACTCGCCACTCTGTGTATCCACAGTAAAAACTGATTGTAAAATTTTTATGCACAATAACAGAGAGAAACCACACTGTAAAACAAGTTTCATGTTGGTACGCTTACGCAAAACATGTTTGTCCACTATTAATTTGTAAATAATGGCAGACATGTACACATAACATTGTCTAACGTTCCGAAATCCGTAAAATTATCTTGTCCTCCGTAACACGTATGCACATTCCGTACATTTTATGAACAATCCGTAAAAGTTGGCAAGTATGCTTATGTTACTTTGTAACATACAAACCATATAATGTATACAAGTTGAAGGGGCAGAACATTAACTTTGTATTATCGAGTATCTCTATGTGTAAAGAGTTCACTGACTGACTGGATAACATATCTAACTGCAGCCCAAACTGATAAACCTAGAAACGTGGAATTTTTGTGTACATTCCGATTAGGTCTTAGGCAAGCACCAAAAACAAATTTTACCAAATTGGACCCCTAAGGGATGAAATGTGTTTTCTAAGTTATGACCACTTTTTTGGAGTTTTCTACATTCCTGTAAATATCAGAAACTACAAAAAATTGGGCGGGATGACTTCGTACAATATCTCGTTAGATATGATACTTCAGCCTAAAACCATTTTCGAAAGTAATAGATAAATATATTCATTAAAATTGCAGTTTAACTTTCTAGTGTAAAGTTTTCTTTTTATAGCAGATATTTCATCTGCTGATTTTTGCTGTAAAGATGTTTTATTTCTGGAATTACAGCTTGTTATTCTCTTGCCTGAACTTTTAAGTTTATGTTAAGCACTGGTTCACTTCACTTAAACTGAAAACGCGAGTCCTGCAATGGCAGTTATAGTGTGGTGTGTCGCGCGTCAGCATATAACCCGATATGCGCTGTAATGATATGCTATCTATTGGCAGCCGCGTGAACTCATTGCACCACGCCAAAACGACAGGACATAACAGACGGGAGAACGAATGATGTGAACAAAATGAAGACGGCGTTCCTTTCTGCGTATACAGTGGCTACCTTGGAGTTGGCGTCAAGGTTAGGAGAGGGGGGGGGGGTTTCCTCGGTAACGTGAGCGCTGTGTAGATAGCCGGCCGAGGGTGGATGGATGATGCCACTAGCAGTCTTGCAGCTGCCACGCGTCCGTTACCTATATGTTCGCCACGCTGTACCATAGCAACCAGTTACACGCATTTAAAATAACTCATAGACTAAACACATTTTTAAATCTATAGACAGTGGATTACAAGCGCAATTACATTATTACGACTATTTTCATATTAACTCGGTATAAATACTGACAGAATTATTATAATTAATCCGGCACCCCCCCCCCTAGGACCAATCTTAATAAAGTTAGTTAACACGTGAAAAACAAAGATTTCAAACATGAGATCAGGGGCGTATCCAGAAAAATAAGGGGGGCGGGAGTGTTACAGGAGTTATGACCCATTTCTCCAAACCCAAGGTCAAAATTTGAATTATATACCGGAGACAATAACAAAACATATAAATTGAAATCACGCTATTGCAACAGTAAGTGTATATTTAATATTTTTAAGTATGTAAAATGCTTAAATGACACTTGACTATTTTGCTCCTTGAAAACCCAGTTTTTTCCCGGAGGAGGACTCCCAAATTCTCCAACTTTAATTTTTAGGAACGGTGACCTCCTCCAAAACAAAAGTGAAATCCACCCCTGCATAAATTACGCACAAAAATTATGTACATAAAAACCATTTTACGTCTATTGACGAAGCCAGAAGCGCGTGTTGTCATGAGATTACTTCTATGACAATATGGCCATTGTTGACCGCACAGGAAAATAGATGAGTAAACGTGCGCGTCTTGACTGAGTGACAGGATGGAGGTAAGGTCGAGGCGGTGGTGGGGCAGCGGTGGCCGAGGGGTCAGACCCCTCGCCTTCCACCAAGGCGATACGGGTTCGATTCCCGGCGGGGCCGGTCCCCGGATTTTCGCATGCTGGAATCCTGCCAGACGATGCCGCTGGTCGGCGGGTTTTCTCGGGGATCTCCCGTTTCCCCCGCCCATTCATTCCAGCGCTGCTCCATACCCAGATCATATCACCCCCACCAGCGCTGAAGACGATGTTAAGCGCTGACCAAAACCTCTTCACTCAATCGAGGCGGTGGACTGATAGAGACGTCACTTCGCTGCCTGCGCTAAAAGAAGATAAATGCATTTGTACATCGCAGCATTGTGGACGTGTACGTGAAGTTTACTGATGTTTAAAAATTCAATTATAATACATTTAATACATTTATTTGCATCGTTGCAACAATGTGTTGATTTAAAACCGAACATGGAAAACTAAATCAGTAAAAAACGTCATTCTAATAAGAAAATTAATGTCAACATTAATAATGATACGTATGTCACATGCATAGTGTAACAAGTTATTTTATAAATTAGTAAAATGACGACGTGTATCTCTACTCTATGTAGCTCCTCAGGTGTGTCCGCTAACAATTTAGTCAGAATATAACGAAGATATATTATACAAAAAGTTCATATCATGCAGCAATATTCTAACGTGGTTTTTGTTTTTAGGGTTTGTGTTGCTCTTAATTAGTGTTAAAACGTGTGATCAGATAGTAGAGCAAATATTTGATACAAAAAATACCATGTTTTACCTATACGTGACAAAATATTAAAGCCCATCGTCCAGGTAGCAGTCGAGACCATTGGCGTGTTTTGTTCTCTAAACTCCATTAATTTTATTTTCAAATTAACTTCTCTAGCATATAGTTAGAAATCTGGGGAACTTAACAGTTAAAAGTATAATAAGACTACTATAAATTGCATTACATTATTATTGGTTCAACTATTTATGTGGCTCTGCAAATAAAAAAAAATAAAAAAAATTGTACTGGGACGTATTCTTTACGAACGAAACATTGTATATGTTTGGAACTGATTTCTACACAATGAAAAAACCATGGCTTATAGCCTAAATTAATGAAGTGCCTATACACATTTTCAGGATAACGTTTTTGAAGCATAATTTGCTGTTTACAAATAAATTAACAAAAACGCTGAAATATTAATTAATAAGCGATATGAACCAAATTAGTTCCCACATTTAAAAATGTTCGCCACTTTAGCTACCTCCGTGCATATGCTCAGTGTTGCCAATCCAGCCATTCCAAATTCCACAAACACAACTAAATTCCATACAATTTGGCAGAGAAACAACTGCAACGACTTACCGTATCGCCCCCTTCTTAAGTTTATCCCCCTTTTTTTTGGGTCCGCAGTGTCCAAGTGGTCAGACCACTTGACTCCTACCAAGGTGATACGGGTTCGATCCTCGGTGGGATCGGTCACAGATTTTTCGCACGGGGAAAAACGTGAGGGGAGTTTCCTTTGGTCGGTGAGTTTTCTCGAGGATCCCCTGTTTCCCCTGCATTTCTCATTAATCACTTTTCTATTACAGGATTTCATTTCATCATTCAGGATATGCAGGTGCCTATGGACGGCCAATCAGATATTTGCACTCGGATTACGGTACCCTGTCCTCGGGCACCTTTCCCCATTAAAAACAAAACAAACAGCTTTACCTTTATTAAGCTCTTCCGTAACAAACCAAACCTCTTTTCTGAACACCCGATGGCCATCTCTTTCAGCCGCGAACATAAGAAGCATAAAACAAAAAACATGGCGTTCGAACTATGTAACCATTCTACACACATTCAATGATCCCAAAATTTTCGCTGTCGCTGTTTTAGTGCCCTCCTCTCCTCCTTCCTCCAGCGCACAGGCCTTTTCCATACGCGCCATGCTCACCTATGTACGATGAGTTCAACAGAATAAATTTTTGGAATATATTGTTTCTGAGATTTTGATTTCAAGCATCCACTTTCACATTCAGTTATAGTTCTTGAATTACTTCACATTTAACACTACATTCATAAATTATAAATAAGAATTATATTTTTCAACAGTACGTCCCCCACATATCTCACACAGCTATTCATTCCATGCAAAATTTACAAACCATTATCAAATTCCATACATTTTGTGGTATACCACACACTTTGGCAACACTGTATGCAAGCGCCACTTAGAACTGCGTTCTTTGACGCACGGGAAAACGTATTTTTTTATTCACACGTAAAAAAATTTTATGTGGGCACAAAATATTTTGTTGGTATTCACCTTGAATAATTATTTTTATAACGACAACAAAAAAATAAACACATCACATCCTTTTTACTATGAAATACAGGGGCAGTTAAACACAGCACAACGAAATACATGCATACTTATTCATTGCGACTTAGGCACTAAACTTAAAATAGTGAAATGAGACGAAAACTTTCGGGAAGCAAATATGGTAACCAAATTACATAGATTTAATTATGAATGTTCTTTGCCAGAAATTGCCGATTCCTGGCATACTCGAGGACTGCGTTGTAGAAACCCGACATACATAAAAAATACACAGGCTGAACAGAAAAGTAAAGAGGACAAGAATAACAGTAGTAAATAGCATTCCGTAAACTCAACTTTGTTTGATTTTTGCTGAAATGTCTGACTAGTATGTTCAAGAAAGGAAAATGTATTGATTCCAAATACTTTATATGCGGGAAATATGCCTTTGTGACCTGAAAATCCCAAATTGTGCATCGGAATATGCCGAAGTAAAACTTATGTCTTTCTCCAAATTCAAATTGTGTTATTAAACATATAAAACAATACCCTTAGGTTAGTGAGATTATATGAGATTATTTGTTTACTTTGTAGTGTCAAACTTATTGGATAAACATTTGAATCAAATAACAATTACTTACATAATGCTATGCTGATTGTTAATAATATTTATCTATGGTTGTAAAATGTCTTTTTTAATGTTTAAAAGATGTATGAATTTTTATGAGACAATATAACTGTATGATTATTACAGGACCAAGAAATTACATTTAGTTACAATCAAGTTGCTAGCAAGATCCAGTGATGTTTCAGTGAAAATGCAGGCTGCTTAGTTAAAATAATAAATAATTAATTAAATGTAAACAAAACATTATGCTTAACCTTATAACTTTTAACAAATAAACAAAAGAAATGTAAATATGGGGCAAGGGCTTAAAATTAAATAAATAATGAAAAACAACAACATTGGAAATTATGAAAAGGTAAACATAAACACTGTAGTCTATTATAAGCACTACAAGTTGTTCATTAAATTGAATTTACTTTTAAATTTTTAAAAATTAAAAAATTCATCATTTCCCTAATTGCACTATGCATTTTTACTACTGGGGTCTATTTCCACCCACTGGAATTCACCTCTGTATTTATCACTGTACGTGGTAATTTTACACTTCGGCATATTGAACACACACAAGTGCCGTTTACTTTGAACCTTGCTTTTTTGAAAAATTCTTGGTTATTTCCTGCATTTCCGGATTGGGTGGCCACACTTTTGTAATGTACAATTACGAGCAAGGCTATAGGACATTCTTTGACAATGATGATTTGATAATACTGTTTAAGATGTGCATTTATAATATGCTAATTAAAAGATGAGTATTTCTCCAGTCTTAAAACTTAATATTTCATTCGAACATGCATTTTAAACAACTAGTGTATAATACAAGGTTTGTTTTACTCGCGCTTGACCCAGCGTCTCTCGCGTCTCCCTGGAGTTGGAATAATGTTGACCCAGATCAGAGGGAGTTGTACTCTTAAAGGGCGAAGGAAAACGCTTTACTGCGTGCGTGCATTTGTTTTTGTGATGGCCGAACTAGCAGAAGTTATCGGGAATATAATAGAGAATGAAGAATTATCATGTACGAAATAAATAATTACATTCTGCTGTAAATAACACCGTAACACCATTCCTTCATCATCGGCTCTAATATTTCCATCATTTTCCAATGTTGTTTGGAATAAGTTATTCTCATTCATATCACTACGAACGTTAACAGACCACGATGTAGCAGACTAGCACGAAAACGACTAGCAGACTATTTGCCCCCACAACTCTACCTCGCGAGGTGGAGCGGCGGGAGCATGACCTACTTGACCTGGAGGCGCTTGACCTGGCGAGTAAAACCTACCCCCCCCCCCCATATTGTTTTTGGTAAGTAAAATGCCTAGGAGTGCCCCAGGAGCTGAAACAGCAAAAAGAGACGCCAGGTCATGGCGAGTAAAACAAACCTACAGGTTATATAACTAAAATTTGCCTTTAGACTGGATGAACAAAACTTTTGCCGTCATGAGCAAAATGATCAACGCGGAACTTTTCACAGTGCAGATAAATTCAATGCAGTGCTTTAAACGTGATAAAATTGTTAACTTGTGCTACCCAAGCAGACTAACGACAACCATGCAGTTTTTATTTAAAATAATTTCCGTTACACAAATTTGGAAGTTTACTTTAACTGTGGGGAAAAATTTATAAAACATGAGGGTCCAACACAACATCATATTATATTTAAAATTATTTATACAGTCTTAAATCAGACACATTTCTTCACAAAAATTTTAATTAAATTAAATTTAACAGTTATGTGGTTGTTACCCTCCAGAATTTTTCACTTAGTCCTAACACTTTAAAACTGTGAGCATAACTTATTTACGTCACAGTTTACAAAACAACATACTGTACATATAAAGCCCTGCTACATAAAGATGGTGAGTCATTGGTCTGTAACCAGCCATTGCAATTCTGTCATCTGATTGGAGAATGTGACCATGACGTTAGTCGTGTTGTCGGGGACAATGGAGATGGCCAACATTTATTTTTCACCGACAACTCACCAACAATCAACCTACTCGCGATCATCAAATGGGCACCACGGTTTTTTGACTAGCCATATATGTGTGCCACAAAAATTACGAGCCAATTTAAAGTAAAAAATTTTTAGCAAGTGAATATTCGTAAGTGCCTTATGTGGTTCATGTGTCTTCCCCCAGCTGTATCCAAGGGATGTTAGATGTACCAGGATCCTGGTACACGTACCAGTTTTCAGGGTGCTGTACTATGTATAGGCAGTTCGGAATAAAGTGAGCACTCGAAAAAGCCCTGCTAAAGATCTATTTCCAGCCAATTCGTATCTTTCCGCGTGTAACGGCTAATGGCGGGAAAAGTCAAACCTCCTAGGACACGTTACTTTATGTTTGCGTGTAAGATAAATTTTTCAGTCGATAGGTACCTATATAGTTTAATAAAAAAAAAGAAGTTTATTAATTATATAAAAAAAAATTATATCACTGTCTGTTGATTTTGTTTCAATATTGTTGTATTTAAATATGAATAAATACGGAAATATGTTATTTCGTTGCCAACCATACAAGCAGTAAGGCGACTATCGGTAGTGTTGAATTATATGTAGTAACAGCTGATAATATTTTTCAAAGGTTAAATATTTAGTGTTCACTTTATTCCGAACGACCTATACCAGGAACTTTCGTCCTGGTACGTGAAAGTATAGGTGATTCGGAATAAAGTGAACACTCAAAAAAGCCCTGATTAATTTCTATTTCCTGCCAGTTTATATCTTTCCGCCGATGTAAACACAAATAATGCCACGCGCTTTTATTTACATAGGGCCGTGCAATGTTTACAACTACATTAAACTGCTCCGATAAATTTTAGCTATAATATCTACTCATTAAATGCACGGGGGCTGAATGTAAGATATAAATAAAGTAATCTTAGTTATAAATACCTGCGAGTTAATGTCTGGTTTCTGTCCATCGACTAATCTAAACAACACGCACTATTGCCGTTACGCATCTCGTAAATGAGGGCATATTTTATTTGAATTTGTAACGCAAAACCGCCACTACAACAGACAT
>PNEQ01035154.1:0-10873 GCA_003012365.1 Medauroidea extradentata | reverse complement strand
GAAATTTGCCTCACTTTGTGTCAGTGACTTGTGTGCACGTCTGCAGACTTGCTTCACGGTCAGAGATTGGATGTTTTGACATTCGTGTGTCGTGGGGTTTTACACGCAAATCACAGACGTGTGGTGTTACAGTAACCTTATTGTGATTGGTACAGTCAAATGAGAAACGTCACAGTTCAAAGGAACGCTGCCAATATATATGAAGCAGAACTGCAGACGTGCACATAAGGCACTGGAACTAAGTGGGGCAAAATTCTTTTCGCGAAAAGTTCATGTCTCTATTCATAAGTTATGTGAACTTTATTTTATTTAGTCAGCTCGTATCATACGTAAACGTATTAAATTATTACATTCACGAATATTGTATCTTGGTGTTCGTTTGTTCATGATGAAGAAAATGCGATTTCAAAACACAATTATGTTATTGTCATACTTAAATTATGTGTAGTACATGTAAGGTAAGATAAATGCGAGGCATGTTTGACAGTAATTATCTCAAGGTAATACCGGAAATAAATAACGTGGAATGCTCTCGTTTATCCTACTTTACAGCAGTCTGTTGGCAGAGTTTTTTCCTTTATGACCTTCATCAGCTAACTGTATTGAAGCTGACACGCATACTTGTTTGAAAGAATTAACTCGTTTATTGCCTTTCAAGGCAAGCGGAGGAAAAATTGTCTTCCGCAAAGGTTAATGTAGGTATATGATTTACTGTCACCGCTTTATTAATAGTTACGTATTTACTGCTCGCAGTAAAGGCAGAATTATGTGAGGGAGGGGGAGAAGTTAAGAGGTAAGAATAGGGGTATAGGCTGTCATTCCAGCTTACTGTAGACAGGGAGAGATATATGCAAACATGTGTACACTCCCTCAAAACAACCCACAAAGAGTAGAGCAATTATTTTGTCGTGAAAATATGTTTACATCATTTCGTTTCAATGCGCTCACGATGTACACATCTGCAGCTTTACTTCATGATCAGTCGTTGGGTGTTTATCTCTCACTTATCTTGGGATTCTACTGGCAGATCACAGATGTGTGGGTTTCACAAGATCTTATTCAGACTGGTGCAGTCAAATGAGAGACTATTCTGAACAAAGACACACTGCCAATAACAGTAATGCACAGCTGCCGATGTTCGCGTAAGGCGTTGAAACAAAACTGTACGTCAATCCCATACCCCTTAACAATGACGTAATTTATCTAAACTGAAACCAAGTAACCTCAAAATGCTCAAATTAATTTTATTCGTGAAATGCTCTGTTTGTAGTGACAAGCAGTTGTTTCAGTGAAATAAATTTTTCCAAAATATTTGTTTGAAAATGGTGAAAAATATTTACTTCGGCTTACAAAATATTTTTGTTTTTGCGAAAACAAAATGCCAAAATCAACACACTTAGTTTTTTTCGAACAAAGTATGAAGTATATTTCAACTTTCATATGCCTGGTAGTAAAATATTTGTTGGACACATAATATGCAATAATTTGTTTGTAAATGCACAAATATACATTTTGTTGCGCCAACCAAACCAGTGTGTTTGTCCTTGCCGTAGTTTGCAACCACACCTCGAATAAATTTTGTCATTTATGTGACAACATCATAGCTGTATTTGTACTTGATGCACTATCAAGCCTCGTCCACGTTGTACTTTTGAACTATCCTGTAGATTTCCCTCCGTCACGTATACACTAGAATAGTAATGTAACTTTCTTGTGCCGCGTCTCAAATGCTCTGTTTACATTTACTAATCAGTAGCTCTGCTAAATCAGTGTTGGAACGTGTTTATAAACTCAGGTTGTGTAAATATTCACAGTTCATAACCACATTTGTGTATGTGATTTGTCTCTTAACAATGTTTACATTGATAATATTTGTGTTGTATTAAAAGTTGACTGAATTATGTTGAGCTGCCAGTGATTTACGTTGGTCTCTATTGTTTGTTAATTGTATTTATTGCCTTTCACACATTCTGATTCGGCGTACTTATTTTCCTTAATCCATGTTAATGAGGCTATGAACTCTTAATGGCAGCTTGTGGTAGGTACAAAACTCGTTCGTAGAAGAACAGGCCTGGACACTCGCCTATGTATCAATGTATTTTGCTTGACCCCCTTGTTGTTTGCTTGCAGTTCTTCAAGTTACCGAGAGTGTTGTGCGTCTTCGGCGCTGCAATCAGTGCGGTCGGGCTCAAAATCCGCCCACTTTTTTCCATTGTTAATATTATAAAGTAAATAAAGATTGCTGGAGCCATGCTTTAGTATTGTGAGCGAAGGAAGTATTTCATAAATTGATAAAAAAAAATACGTTTTGACAAATTGTTTATCTTTATAATGTAAACACTGGAAAATAGTGGGAGGAAAGTGGGCGGAGTTTGAGCCCGACCACCCTGATTGCAGCGCCAAAGACGCACAACACTCTCGGTAACTTGAGGAAGTGCAGCCAAACAACAAGGGGATCAAGTTTTCAGACCTGTTCTTCTACGGCCGTGGTACAGAACAAAGGCAAAAGTTGGACGACATTGTTGTAAGAATCAGCTGGGCAGATCTGGAAAGAAATTAATGGCGAAGTGAAGTGGAGTGTCGTGTGGTTATTGCTTACGGCTACGATTTCCTATTTATGCTGTTTTTGTCCTAAACATGCAATATTTTTATAGCCATTTTCATATTTTTTTCTCACTAATAGTGACATACGATACAACTAAAGTAAAAAAGTAGCGTCTAGGTGTTTTTTTTTTTTTTTGGTAAGAAACTGTTTCCAGGAAAATTATTCACGGACATTTGCCTATACATGCCAACATTGATTTTACAGAAAACAACGTGCTAGAGATTCCTCTTAACAATGGGCCGCGGTGGCTGAATAGTCAGGTCATTCACCTCCCACCAAGGCGATTTGGGTTCGATTCCCGGCGGGGTCGGTCCCCGGATTTTCGCATGTCGGAATCCTGCCGGACGATGCCGTTGGTCGCTGGGTTTTTCTCGGGGATCTCCCGTTTCCCCCACTCTTTCATTCCGGTACTGCTCCATGCTCACCTCATGTCACCCCTTACCAACGCTGAAGACCTCGATGTTAAGCGCTGACCAAAATATCTCACTCACTCGTAGTAACAAGGTCTCGAGTGCCTGAGTTCATTACAAAACAGCAAATATATTCTAGGGGGTGGGGGAAATGGGAGTACTCCGAGAAAACCTAGCCGGGAATGGAAGACGGGTCGCCGTGGTGGGAGCCGAGCAGTCTGACCACTACACCGCCGCGAAAGCAAATTAATGGAGAGAGGAGCTACGGAGTGGTTGTGTGCGCACGCGCAGGATCGCAGAGACGCCGACGTGTAGTTATTGCGAAGGGCGCAACTGTCTGTGGGGCGCGATTGTCATGTAAAATGTGGACGGAATGTTCGATGAGCCGCGAATGTTGTCGGCGTGTGCCTGACAGCCGGCATGACGTCAGCAGGGGCTGGGAGTTGCTGCCGCTCGGCTGGTCGCAGTGTTGCGCGCACCGCGTACTTAGCTACACCTCGCTTCACAGCTACTAATAGCCGGCCCACACATTTATACAAGCATTTCACTGCTACCCTCTCTCTCTATTTATCGCTTACCCTCTATCTCACATGCTCCACGGACGCACGTCCTACTCTTAGGGCGCAGGTAATCGTGTTCCTTTATATATGCTGTAAAACTACCTGGCGTGGTCTTAACCACAAGGCTTCCTGTTTATCGTTTGTCGACTAACGAATTGTTTAGACACTTCAGTGCTTTCACCGGCGCTATTGTTTTATTATGTTTTTGGTATGAAACATATTACTGCATAGCCATTAGGACTGTAATGGATTTATTTTAAATCTCGTAAATATATTTTATCCCTGCCTCCGTTTTCCAACATTTATATCTTCCTCAATATGCATGCGCCTGCTCATGAATATCCTGTTCTGATCAACACTTCTGACTTATTTGCGTTATTGAAAATAAGTTTTCCTTTTTACAAATCAAGTCTCTGAAAACCCATCTAACAAAATTATATTTTGTATTTATTTAAAACTTTGTATTGGTAGAACGTACAGTGTTTTTATAAGAAAAACAATCTTAGTTCTATAAAATATTCGTTTGGCCACAGAATATCCAAAGATTATTTTCTACAGATGTACAAAAGTTTACATTGTAGTCGTTAGTTGGATGATTCAAACAGTAATCCGTCATTGTGTGGTAACATCAATTTATGATATATGTACATGATCCGTTCGCAAGTGTACATTTTTTTTTTAAATTATCCTGCTACCCATCTCACGGTTACGTGCGTATTCCTGGAGCATGTTTTTTTTTTTTTTTTTCACGTTAAAAATTACTACCCATAATTTTTAGTAGTGTCAGAAATTTTCGAATTTAATTTTACAGTCGTGTGATTCCCAGTGGTGACTGAATTGTTTCGCTTGGAAAGGGCAGCCCATCAGGATTTTTCTGGCAGTGGTGTATCTTATGGATTGTTAGAAATGTTGCCCCTTGAAAGTGGCAACGTAGCATGACTATAGCCCACGATTTTTCGCGAAAAGTATTCTGCAACAGGTTATTTCAATGCCTTATGTGTACGTAAGAAGCTCTGCTTCATGGTTATTGGCAGAATGTAATACTGCTAGAGATGGTTTATCGCGGGAAAACTTGACTGTTTGCTGGGTTTCAAGGCACGTTTAGCTTATGAAAATATAACTGACTTTCGCTTGCTCATAGATCTGTTGCCCTATTTGACTGAGCCAATGAGAATCCCTCTATTGTAATATTTGATGCCTATTATTGGTCTGCAGAGAGCTACGTTTTGTCAGACTTGTATCACCCAATAATATATGTCACATGAAACTACAATGTTTTCAAGGATATGTTGGCACAAACATTTTCGCGATATTCCATCATCTATAATTATTGCACAGGCTCATTTTACTGTGCCGACAGGAACAAGGTTACTGCGACACCTCACGTCTGTGACTTGCGGGTAGAAGCCTAGACACTGAGAGTTATAAACAGCCGATCACTGACAATGAAGCAAGGCTGCATATGTGCACATGAGGCATTGAAACAAACTGTTGCAGAATTCTTTTCGCGAAAAATTGTGGGCTCTTAGCATGACTAGAGATGATGGTTTATCGCGGGAAAACTTGACTTTTTGCTGGGTTTCAAGGCGCGTTTAGCTTATGAAAATATAACTGACTTTCGCTTGTACATAGATCTGTTGCCCTAATTGACTGAGCAAATGAGAATCCCTCTATTGTAATATTTGATGCCTATTATTGGTCTGCAGACAGATACGTTGTGTCAGACTTATATCACCCAATCATATATGCCACAATAAACTACATTGTTTTCAAGGGTACGTTGGCACAAAACATTTTCGCGGCATACCACCATATCTAAGCGTGACTTAATCTAAAGTAACATGGCCTGAACTAGCCTTACCTAACGTGAACTAACCTAACGTAAACTGACGTAACTTAACAAACCTGAAGGACTGCCCTACCAAGGGAAATAATTCAGCTTCCCTCCTCCACCCCAAGACCGATACGAACAGTGCACTTTGAGAAAGAGGCCCTGCGGCTTGTCTGTGTGTGACCATCTACCAGCATTCAACAAGCGGCACATGTAGTGCGCACTTGTTACATTCAAGTGTGAACACTTTGGAGTTAACATCTGCGACATCCATATCACACACTACACATTTTGATCGCTGAATATCACCCTCAATGTTTGCAGTTAGAATTAGCATACGTGATTGGAGGAAAACATTCACCACACACATAATTACCTGAAGCGTTCGTACTGTGGGCAAGAATTTAATTGGGCCATAATTGATGCCCTCTTGTTTAAATGTTGACTGGGAACTTGTGTTAATAATGAATCACGAGACTGCTCAAAAATGACCTTAGGACGATTCCTGTAGTGGGTTAGTATTTTAAACTGAACCGTTTTTGTGGACACACGTCATTACGAGCGAATGTTGTTGAATCGTGGAAAAAACCCACAGTATAACAAGTCACAAAAAGAAAAAAAAATTAGCTGTTGTCAACATGTAACATACATATAATTCCGGAAAGGAATATAGTCGTATATAGAAATACAGTACAGAAAATAGTACCATAACAACACAAAATAATTCCGGGACGGAATATAGTAGTATCAAAAATACCACACAAAACAAAACAAAAGAATAACAATACGATAAAACAACAAAATAAGGTGTATGGAAAATGGCGGCAAAATTGGACGAAGACAGCGATGACAACGCAAATGACAAGATTCAGGAATGGACGTGAAGACAGACGACAAGTCAAAGAAAACAAAGATGATAAGTAGCAGGCTTCCTGCGACAACTAAAGAAGTGAGGTTCCTGGAGCTGAGATGTGTTTCCGTCGTCAGGCACATGAACAATCTGAGGACGTCCAACACATTGACTCTTGACACATTTGTCGCCATTTTTCACACACTTTATTTTGTGATTTTATTTTATTATTGTTCTTTTGTTTCTTTGCGTGTCATTGTTCTATTTTTGGTTTTGTTTTTCTGTCGTCTTTAGTGATACGACTATATTTCTTCCCAGAATTAGGATGTGTTGTTGCTAACAAATAATACTTTTTTTTTTGTAGTGAGGGGTTTTTGTGCAACTCTGTAACATTCGCGCTCAATGGCGTATGCACACAAAAGGGGGTTAATTTTGTGTAAAAATTTTACTTGGGAGTCGTTAGAAAACACGTGGACTGAAGGTTCACGGTGCCCGGTTTGCATTTTGGTGCATAAGTTCGAGATTACTTTGACTATATTTCCAGCTAACTGGATAGGCTGCGGTGGACAGACGCTGAAAAGTACGAGTTACCCAGTTTTTCCACGAACTGAATTTTACGTTTGTCATGCTGCTGCGTATACCATTAGAACCACTGGGCGTGTTTCTGTAATGCTACTTCGATGTACAATTTAAATGTGCAACGTGATTGGCGGCCGACATTTCGAGCCTCGGCTATACCACATTATTGTGCTTAAGTATGTGGTAAATCACAGTTTGAATTGTCTTACCATATTTTCATTGTTATAACTAACAAATTTTTACATTGCTTAACACGTATCACCATGTAGTTCACTCTAGTTTACTTTTTATATCTGCAACCGTGTGTTATTTGGTATTATGCGCGTTGCGTGCATCCCAGGTTTTTAATTTTTTTTTTTTAAATTCAAACACGAATTCCTCGAAAACTGTGGTTATCTGTGATGCTGCGTCATAATCTCTCAATAAAATGCCACAAATTCTATCTCACCGTGGGGAATGGTTCATAATATGTATAGTAACGACGATTATTTCGTGTAAATTATTTAAATGACAGCGACGAGTTTTGTGACGTTCGTACATCATACACTAACACATGATCCATAATCTCGGTGTTTAATCAGTTATCTTATATCGTAAATATTTTCTTCAATATAGGTAATAATGTCCCACTTTAACGTCTACTGCTCTTAGCATCCTGGGCAACGAGGTCTTTAGAGACGGGAATAGTGACTCAGAGCATTAGAAACAGAAAGGGAAAATGTCATGGCCTGCAATATCACCATTCGCCTGTAGTGATTTCAGAAAAGTGTAATAAAATAAATCAGGTTTACTGGACCCATGTATTTCCGAATGCGCTAGCTCGTTTGATTTAATTGTGTTGAGAATAATGTATTTTGTGATGAAACTACATATTTCTCTCTCTCTCTATCTTTCACACACACACACACCTAAACATGCGTCTGGTTCCCTTGTCAGATGCTACGATATGCAAATGTAAAATAAGTCAATTCTCTTCCGCACTTCTCTGTATGCGAGCCAGTCACCTAGAATGACCTAGAACATCAGAACGAATAAACAGCTCAGAACTTTTTTTTTCTCTGCTGTCAATCTCATTTTGCTCTGCTGCTCCTTGCTCTTGCACGGGAACCTACAGTGGGTATCAGTACGGCAATTTCTTTAGTCGCTAGTCGCTAGTCGCTGAACTGGTGTGGAGTCTTACCTTTTCATGAGTAAGAATCCCTGATTTTCACCAAAAAAAATTTTTTGCATCACTTTGTTTCTTTGCATTATGCGCACTTCTGCTGAGCTCTAGCACATTGTTTTGTGGTCTGATTAGGCGGCCACCCTAATACCAGAAAAATTACTACAAAAATAATTTTTTCTTATTGTACCATGATTGTTCTGAGAATGTCGTATTAGTATCGTGTCTGTCGTCAAGATTTTCGTCTATTCTGTGTGGCAACAATGAGGTTGTATAGGTCGTTCACGATAAAGTGAACACTGCATTAAGTTTTCTTTCAGCTATTTTTAACATCAAAACTTCTCTGTAACTTAAAACCAGTATAAACATTTCTAAACACTCAAAAGTTAACGTCTACTTGCTAAATAAAACACATTTTTAATTAATTACAAGTTCTGTTCAGTACTCAGTTTATAGTGAACAGCCTATATCCTGTTCCCGTCTACTCGAACTTCCCTCCTACTCGTCCGTAGGTTTTCCTACAACGAAACCTTGTAGGTGTCTCATTCATATGCACTGAGAGAAAAAAATTGTCGTACGTACCATCTATTTGTTAAAATAAGGACAACGATCCAGTTTGGTTGTTGGAACTATTTGGGCTGTCCGTTCTACAATATGTTCTGTAGAAAGTCTGTAAAAAATATATGTTCGTTGCTTCTTCTACAAAACAAATTGTTGTGGGAACAACCCTTGTAGTACCGACAATCAAGCTGGATTGCTGTTTTTATTTTAGCAGAAACATTTTGTAGGTAACAACAGTAATTTTTTTTCTCGGTGTGAAGATAATTCCAAACCGATGATGGTTCACACTTCACGAGCTTCCTGTAGATATTCAAGTGATTCCGTGACGTTTACCCTGTGCTGAGGAATGCACATTGAACTCAAGTGGACCAGTTAGCTCACGGCTATACAGCGCCTGAGTCACGAGACGAATATCATGACACAAAACGGATGCTTAACAGATTTCTAGACGATGCCAAACATGCTCGTGGTTGTTCGAATCAAATTGTGTATAGGATGATGCTGTAACGACGGAGAAACGAGTTTTTTGACCGGCAATAAATGGTGATTTCCTCGAACATTAGAGCAGTTACTCTACTGCCTGACATGTCAAATATGTTAGCATAGTGCTTCTTGCTGGTGGTATAGCCCTAGCGAATTGCTTGGTGTTCGCATTGTCAATAATGTTTCTTGGACGGATACAGGTTCGAATGCAGAGAATTTTCTTAAAAAATATTAATATTTCCTAATTTATTTGATGAATTGTGTATGTACAATAATTTTTAACATACAGCCCTCCACTTCACTATCTATCGTTAATCACTTACGTCTATTGTTCTGTTGCTAAGCATATATTAATCGCCAATGTCAGTTTTCAAATTACATCGCACTCACTAATGAGTGTTGATCTTCAAATGCCTTACTCTCGATTTTTACGTTATGTAACTATGTGTCATTCGCCATTATTAGCCAATCTTCGTATCAGTCCCATATATATATATATATATATATATATATATATATATATATATATATATATATATATATATATATATACGTGTGTGTATGTTTATATATATATATATGTGTGTCATCCTACACCGAAGAAAAGGGGGTTGTGTTGTAATGCAACGGGTTTTTACCTGTTAGGTCCTACCCGCTTTAGCCTCCTGTTAGACGGGGAGTCGGAATACGTCCGACTACCGTGGATACACTACAGCTCAGCAGACAGCTGAGCACAGAACGAAAGCCTCGTTCTGCAGTGTATTACCCTACAGACGAATCACAGTCTACATTCTCTCTATCTCACTCCAATACTCCCGCAGTCGCAATCTTCTCTCTGATCGGTGACACCATACTCGATGTCTGTCCACTATACGCTATAGTCGCCCCGTAGCCCGCCGTAGGTAGGCCTACTCTCACATTTCGCGCTCAGACTCCCAACACCCAGGCAGTAACTGGCAACTCATAGGCCCACTCAACTGCTTACACATACATGCTGTGTGATCCTGTCTTAATTGATATTCGCGCGAATCCTAACCTGGATACCTGGATATAAATTACTCGTAGGCTCTTCGTAGGACTTCGTATACCTACACGTTGGAGGTTCAGAAGCGATGGAGCTATAAGGACGACTTTGCAGCGCGTATCAAATGCCGCATCGCAACAACGAGCCCTGCATTGAACTAGCGTCAATGATTCTCACCGATCCGTTTTTACTATGGGACTTTAAGGGCGTTCAAGTGGGGAAAAATTCATATTTTTATATTAGTATAAAATAGTGTTAGTTTTGTAGACATTACTTCAGAGAACATTAACATCTAACAGAAAAAAATTAGCTCATCTAGTTTTCCCGTAATGGCACTTCAAAGTCAAAATTTGCATATTTTTACTTCACACAAAACTTGAAAACCAGTAAATATAATGAAATGGAAAAAATCTCATCAAAACTACACGTCACCGTCTACGGCTTGAAGCATATACAAACACATTATAAAATATTTCTGTGTTTAAAATAAATTTCTAAAAGTACCAAAAAAAAAATTTAAATTTTGAAATTTTTTATTTAACATAAACATTTTTTGTAACCGGTTTTAAATGCTACAGGCCATAGACAGTAACGCTTAGTTTTGATATTATTTTTTTCATTTCTTTATGTTAACTGGTTTTCAAGTTTTGTATGAAGTAAAAATACGCAAATTTTGACTTTGAAGTGCCATTACGGGAAAACTAGATGAGCTATTTTTTTTCCGTTAGAGGTATATGTACTCTCAAGTAATGTGTACAAAACTAACACTATTTCATACAAATATAAAATTATGTTTTTTCCCCACTTG